>PVKE010021280.1:0-26672 GCA_004027555.1 Craseonycteris thonglongyai | reverse complement strand
TATGAGAGAATTAATTTATGTAAATATATTTAAAAATGGGTGTTCTCTATGTGTGTATATGTGTTTTATATATCAACTCATTATTATAAAATATATACAGTAAATAAAAAAATAAAGGAGAAATTTCTAACTCAGTATATAGGTATGAATGATTTGGTTTCAAAAGTAGAATATCTATAGTTTCATTAAAAATTAATGTGTTTACTTGAAAAGCAACCTTTAGATGAGAAAAAAAATTCTAAATTTTCCTCAAATGCATTGAAAAGTCTACTACCTTTTATATCAACCAAAGGACAGTTTAGGTATCATACTACTTGTTTAGTTTTGTGGCATAATAAAACTGATTTTAATATAAGCTTATTGCAAAAAGAAAAATAAAGTCACATTTTGTAACATTGGCTTTCCATTTCCTATCTACTTGGCCACATGAAACCTGGGTGCCTGTAAAGGCAGGATAATAACTAATCCTCTTTGGTGTTTAGCTTCACTTAATCCTTTCTGGTACTTATCCTATTAACATTTTTCTCTTGTATTTAAATGCCAGTGTGGAGCACTCAAATTACTTGCATTTATTTCTGTGCTTCTAAATTTTCCAGTTAGAGAAAGTATCTTCAGAAATATTTGATTAAATACATTCACTTATCTGAATCTCTGTTCATTTTCAAGTGCTTATTCTAGTTTAATGACTTCTAGCGTGGATGTTTTAAGCTACTAGTTTATGCTTACTGTTATTTTGTAACTGTAGAATGGTCTACACTGTAAAATAAGCTCTTTAACTGGGCTTCCAAAAATTGTTTATAAAACTTTTGCATACTTTAGATTTTAGTTAAAATCCTACTCAGCGTTCATAATCCATAAAGCATATTACTGGATATTATTTTTATTAAAGGGTATAAACCAATAAATCTTATCTTTTGGAGAACTTGCTTAGTCAGACCAGGCTAAGCTATGCTACACTAACTGGAATGCCCCAAATTATAATGGTTTTGAAAAACAAAAGCTTCTTTCATACTCATAACTCATGTCAATGTTAGATAAGCAGAAAAATTTGTTTCAGGTAGACTTGTCCTTTAAATCAAGACAGAAAGTGAAATTTGGTAAATAACACCTGGATTTTAAAACATTTGTCTCAAAGTATCACATTTCATTTCTCTTCATTCCTTGGGCAAAGCAAGTCATGGGGTAACAAATAAGCTCACAGTAGTTGGGAAAGTATAGTTATGTGTTAGGGAAGAGAGAATATCTGTAACCAGCTCTAAGGACTACTATACTCAATTTAATGCAGCTTCAAAGGAACACAGAGTAACTTAATATTATAAAATCAAGACATTGAGATGCTAATATATCTTTAACTTTTTTACACAAGAAGTTATGAATAATTAGTGTTCTGTAATTTTAAATTTATGTATAAAATGGTTTTATATATGTATGGGTGCATATACATACATATATGTATGTACATGTCCATATCTACATATTTTATGACCACTGTACATTATATACATTACTTAATGTTTCAACAAACTTAATGTACAGTTTAAATATCTTTATTCTCCTTTATTATGATTAAGGAAGAAATTTAGATCAGAGAATTTAAGTAAACTTTTTCTAAATTACTATGTTAATTAGTCATTATACTTAAATCTAATTCCGTTAGGTCCTGACTTTCCCACTACAAAATACTATAGCTTAGGAAAACTGCCATTTAGATAAATGAGGAAACATTTTGTTTTTTTAAGTATGACTTAAAATTACACTCAGTCTTTTCCTACTTACTTGACTTTAAAATATTCATATATAAAACACTATAAATTGGGCCCTTTAAGTACAATGACATGAAAAGTTTGGCAAATCCTCTCCCAATAAAGTAACTACAAAACTGGACACAATTGTCAAATACAACAATTTCAAGGCCCTAGATATGGACAAAAAGGCATACAACAAATTGACATATTTTTTTGTGTATTTGAAATGAACCTCAGGGAAGTTCTGTTACCCAGTAATTTTCATCCCACTCGGTTGGTCAGAGCAATAACTCTACCAGGGAAGATGTGAAAACCACAAGTTTTCTTATTGGACATAGCTCCCTGGATTTGGAGCAAATAGCAAAAATGCCACATCAAATGCTTTGTAAACAAAACTTTTAACAACAATCTGTAGTAAAAGAAAGGGAAAAACAGTAGTTCTTCTAGTCTGAGATTAGGGTCCTGGTTGATTATCAACTGACCACTTCAGTATTGTACAGGATGTCCTAGCCAGTGCAATAAGGAGTGTGTGCATATGTGCGTTGTGCACATGCGTCTGTATTCACCCGTATTAGAAGGGAAGAAATAAAGCTGTCTTAATTTACAGATTATATGATCCAATATGTAAAAACTTGTAAGGAATCTACAAAAAGCAAAAAATTTTCTAATGAACTAATAACGTATTTTAGATATATTGTAGCACAATATCTTAGTAGGCCAAATGTTGGCTCCCAAAATACATTCACATTCTAACCTCTGGAACCTGTAAATGTTGCCTTGTGTCAAAACAGTAACCATTATCTGTATTACCCGTGATGTGATTAATTTAAAGATTCTGAGAAGAGCCTATCCTTGTGTATCTGGGTAGATTCTAAATGATGTGAATCCTTGTAAGAGCAATGCAGAGGGAGATTAGAAAGAAAGACACAGAGGAGGAGGTGATGTGAAGACGGAGGCAGTGATTACAGTGCAACTGCCACAAATCAAGAAATGTTGAGGAATTAGGGGCAGTCACTGGAAGCTAGAAGATGCAAGAAATGGATTCTCTCCTGAGAACCTGCAGAGGGAACATGACCTGCCAAGACCTTAATTTCAGAATTCTGGCATCCACAACTGTGAGAGAATCAATTTGTTGTTTTAAGCAACCGAGTTTGTAGGGATTTGTTCCAGCAGCCTCAGGAAATTAAGACAAACGTCAACATTAAAAAAAAAAAAAAAAAATCGGGTGTGTATGTAAACTAGAAATGAACAATCCAAAAAGAAAATTAAGCATCCAATATCATTCACAATAGGTGGGGAAAAAAATACTGAGGAACAAATTTAATAAAAGCAGTACAAAATTTGCAAAATGAAAATGACAAAATATTGCTGAGACAAATTAAAGGTCTAAATAAATTGAGAGACATCCCATGTTCATGGTCTGTTCAAAGAGATATATGGTTATGGGCAGGAAGAAAATCATGATACAGGAAGCTAATAACATTAATGACACAACAAAACAAGGATAATATTTCAAGTTGGTATGAGCCCGAACTTTGTCATCATATTATCACCAATGTGGATACCAAAATCTAAGTTGGGCTAAAACCTCATCTCTGTCGTTAACTAAATTGTTCATGGTGTATAAGTCACTGACGCACTATAATCCTTAAGAGTTTCATCAGTAGCATGGACATTTTCGTAGTGGTCGTTGCATGGAGCTGCTGTGAACATCACAACAGAAATATAATATGGTGACCCAATGTAACACTAGCATGGTGAGCTGTGGCATAATGCCACAAACTAAGGCAAGACCATGGATGCTTTAGCTTGGTGGACCTGTCAATGTGAAGATGATTAAATCTGAACATAGCAGGGAATCTTGTTTTTAATATTTTATATGTAAGTTTATGTTGTTCTATTTCTGTATTTCCAGTTAAGACATTTACCAAGAAACCATTTTTAATAAGGGTTTTTTATAGACAAGGAGTCATTAAATCCCTCAAGAAATAGTATTAACTGTCCAATGTGCTTTGAACACTGGGCAAGAGGCTGAAATAACTGTGTTTCATGGAGCAAAGTAACCAGAAATCTGCCCTCAAGAACTTTCAAGCTAATGGAGGGAAATGTTGTTGCTGTTGTTGTTGTTTTAATTACTACACAAACAAACCAAGATAACCAATTGATACCAATGCTATACAAAATAGAGAGTACCATAGACAAACATAACAAAGAAACCTAATTTCAACTGGGAAGTTAGAAAATTCTTATCTGTATGGTTTATACATTTCTAAATAATTGAAAACATAATCAGAAGAAAAATAATATTTTGTGATACATCAAAAGTACAATAAATTCAAATTTCAGTGTTGAAAAATACAATGCTATTGAAACACAGCCAAGCTCATTCATTTATTTAGTGTTTATGTGGCTGCTTTCATGATACAAGAGACTTGTACAGCTGTAACAGAGATGATTTGCCCACACACCCTAACGTATTTATTACATTGCCTTTTAGATAAAACATTTGGTGACTCCTGATGTAGAACTTCGCAAGCCTCCATTAGGATTATATTTTTCGTAAGCTAAATGAGATACCATTGAAGAGAGCTACTGAAATGTTTTAAAGCTTTCAGAAGCCTCATCAGATTTGCATTTTTAGGATCTCTCTGGCTGATATACGTATTTTTCAGTTGTTTTTTTTAATCTTAATATGAAAAAGTAAACATTAAAAATCACTACTCTTGGGTAAGCCAAGATGGCTCAGAGGGTTAAGCGCTCGCTTTGCAGCCCTGGGGATCAAGAATCAAATCCCAGTCCCAGCCTATCTGCACCCATATGCTGAACTGGTGTGTGCTTCCTATATGGGAGGCCCCTAGTTAAGTTCTTGCCCCCCAGTTAGGCCCCTGGCTCAAGGGGGCATGCCTTGCAAGTGGGAGACTTCTAGCCCAGTTCCCACCCTGCATGGCCCCCACTCAACTATGTGGAACAAATCCATGTCAAAAACTGATGACGTACAACTATGGAAACTGCTCTGGGCCCTCCCCCTTCTCTCTGTCTCTATCTCTCTCTGTCTCTGTCAAAAATAATAAAATAAATCTTCAAAATAAAATCACCACTCTTGGCAAAAAGTTGGAAATGTGTATTTGGAAAAAGTAATAAAATTCTAATAAACTCACTACTATTTGATTGAACAATTATTTGAGTACATGCCATGTCTGACACTGTACTAGGTACTAAATAAACAAATATATATCAAATAGATTCCTTGCCCTCAACTTGCTTGCAGTCTATTCAATATGAGGTCTTAATAGCCTGTAGGCATACTTAGATTCTTTTTTAACCCCTTTCTCTCCATACTTCTATAGAGACTAAATAAAGGAAATCATGGCCTATAACTCAGAAAAGCCTTCCAAACACTAGGATATAATTAATTTATTAGCTACAGTTTACTGAGTGCATATATTATTTATAAGCTTGCTCATAACCCTCTGAAGTTGGTATGTTAGTTCAACACAATGAGAAAACACTAGGATATAGGCCAGGGGCGGCGAACCTTTTGGCGATTAAGTGCCAAAGTTTATGAAATAAGAGTATACTCGCTCGACTCGCATGCCAACCCATCGAGTGAGATAGAGGTATCAATTATTTTTATGTCTATAAGAGCATAAACAATAATTTTTTAAATGGTATTCACAGCTCTGCGTGCCGAAATAATTGCTCCGTGTGCCCTTTGGGCATGCGTGCCACCCCAGATATAGGGAAATAAAGTAGCTTGCCCAAAGTCTCAGAGATAACAGCATTGGGATTTTAATTTGAGCCAAGAGCTATCTATATTATTGAGTTTGAGCTGTTGTAACAAAACACCACACACTGGGTAGTTTATACATAACAGAAATGTATATCTCACAGTCCTGGAAGCTGGGAAGTCCAAGATCAAGATGCCAGCAGATTCCATATCTAGTGGGGACCTGCTTTTGCCGTGTCCTCACATGGTGGAAGGAACAAGGAAGTTAGCTAGCTGTTTAGGGACTTTTAAAAAAAGAAATTAGTCCCAATCTTCTCCCAAAAGCCCCACCTAATAATACCACCTTTGGGGTTAAGATTTTATCATATGAATTTTGGGGGAACAAAAACATCTAGGCCATTGCACTGTCTAATAGCAAATTTCATGTTTTCCCACTATGCCAATGTTTACTAAATGAACTACTGGGTAGACTCAAAATGATTATCTGAGATGGCACCCAACACATTGAATGTCTTCATGAAAAAGCTATTGTCATCCCCTTCTGCCACTTCTTTTCAAAATAGTACTGGAAATTCAAGGTAATACACTGAGATAAGAAAAGGAAATAAATAGAATATAATTTGGGAAAGGAGACATAGAACAGGCTTTGTTCACCATAACTGATCCTCCTTTAGAAAATCCAAGAGTCCAAAGCAAAAACTTCCTAGAGTTAATAAGCAATTATAGTGAAGATGCAGGACCCAAGGTTAATATATAAAAGTCATTTTCCTATATACCAGCAATAAACAAGTAGATTTGAAATTAAAAATGCAATGCATTTACATTAAATGAATGCAATGCATTTACACAAAAATGAAATACTTAGGTATAAATTTAACAAATTAAGTTAAGATCGCTACAAGTATAAATCGATCTTATAAAGACCAGTAAATGTGGCTTAGGAATCCTGGCAAAATGAAGTTAATTTATTTTTTTCTGGATAGGACTTTGAAGACTAACACTGTGATGCCAAAAATATTCTTCCCAAACTGTTTTTGACAGGAATGAAAAAAGTATGTTTTACTTTCTTGTCTCTTCATTTACTTGTTTGCACTTCATTGTCTCTCTAGCAGTAAGCCCAATGACTGAAACCTAACAGAAGAATTTATTTTTGGTAAACAAATTAATTAATATTTTTACCTTTTGCTTGATGTTTTCACTTAATTTTTTGTCTATCATGAAATTTGAATATATTCAGCCATGTAACATGAAAAATACAGGTATTTATGGCTGATTTTTTTTTCTGAAAGCATATATACATGTATTCTTAAAGAATCTCCTGTAATATATATTATTAACCCTATTTCTGAGTTGAGAAAACCTCGGCTCAGAGAGGTTATGTATCATGCTTAATGTGACAGAACTTGTAAATGATAGAAGCAAGATTTTCATTTAGGTCCATCTGTTGTCAAGTGTATGAAATCCTTAGAAGTCTGCTTTCTTGGATAAGCATAAAAATCACACACTCCTACACATCAACTTTTTTGAGGAAACTTCTTAGTATAAATTCACAGACTTCAATTAGGCATTTGAAACACATTTTCTGACAATTCCTTTCTCATTTTTTTTTGTACTATAAAAATAATGCAACATTTCAATTATTCAGTATCTAAACAGAACATGCTATTTCAAACTATTCCCTAATACAGTTTCAGATATATGCCTTTTCCACTACAATGATGACAAATACATTAGGCAGATCTCCATGGTCATTGGATAATATTGGATGAGTGAGTGGATAAAAGAAAATTCATAATTATTCATATTGCCTGAAAAAGGATCATAAGTGTGTTCTACTTAATAAAATTTGGGATGAAGATTAGTAGACTTACAACTAAAAAAAGCAAAGTTGTTTGGCATGAATTGTCTCTTTAAAAAGTTTCCCAGACATTCTAGTTATTTGTCCTACTTTCTGAAGCTGTGACTACCAAACTAGCAGCCTAATTTGTAACTGATGTTACAACTGGCTTATTGATTTGTTTTTCATATAAAGATATTTGCTGAAAACAAAAACTGTCTCTTTAAATTGTATTCTTATTTTTCTTAATGTTAAGGAGAAAACATTTTTTGGGGAACAGAATAGGTCATTGTATGTAAGAGAACTCACATTGCCCTTTCATGATCTCCTGTTGAGGGATCCACTGAATTTGTCTATTTTCATCAGTTGCTACTTTAAATAATCTGGAAAAAAATCAAGTGAGATATGCATATCGCACATCTGATTTTACAAATTAGCTACTATATTTTTCCATAGAATACTTGTTTTGTGATGACAATGTCATCATTCATAAATTTGACACCGATATTTGACCAGAGTATAAAATAATATTTTACTTTTTCTTATGCATAAATACCCCTCACAAATTAAATCTAACTCCCAGTTAGCACTGTCTTCCATTATATCCGAAGTTTGTCATTTCACACTTTCTCCTCCACTGCTATTTTACACCAACCAACCACCATCTCTTGCTGGGACCACTAAAACAGTTTCCTATCCAGTCTGTCCAGTTCTCCCCTTGCTCATCTGAAGGTGTTTCATAGTTTCTTTGAAAACATAAGTCATACAATGCCTCTTCTCAGCTCAAAGTATGTAATAGATTCCCACTTTACTCTAAGTAAAATCCAGAGCTTTAACCATAGGTTGCAAATCTGAATGTGACCGGTCTTCTATCTAATATCTGAATTTATGTCCTGCTACTCTCAAAGATAAATACAGCCAGACTAGTTAAAGTGGTGAAACAGATTTGATTCAGTTAACTATTGACACTAGACAGAGCTGAGCAGAAGTGACTGTGCAGAAGTGACTGGGTATTTGAAAAGGAAAATGAGTAAGAAGGGAGAAGGTATGGCCAGGTTTGAACAAACTTAGGGAAGTAAAAACATTGCAAAAACTGGGAATGGCGTCCTCATGAAACTCATATGGGCCCGCTAACTGCCATTTATAGTTAGGCTCCTACAGTCCGACCTATCAGCAGGTGTTGGATAGAACAAACATTAAATTATTTGGCAGCCTAGAGTTTTCTCATGCAGGCAATTGAAGGGACTTAGGGTCATTCTAAGGATGCCACTTGGATCTGTTAGAAACTATGTCAGTTTTTAAGTCTTTAGAGGCCAAGGTAGAGGCCTAGTAGAGAAGATCACTCAGAGGAGTCTGGCTAGAGGAGAGAATATTTGTTACTACATTTACTATATTCTTCCACCCAAACTGGCCTCCTGCAATTCCTCAAATATGCTAAGCACACTACTTTGCCCGATATGCCTCAAAGATAGCACTTGCTGTTTCTTCTGTTTGTAATACTCTCTCCACAGGTCACCACACAGCTTTCCTATACTCTTCTTCAAATCTCTGCTTATTTTTCATCTTCTCAAGTAGGCTATGTGATTATTCATACTGCTTGCTCTTACCCTCCTCCTACCCACCATCCTCCTTCAGATTGCACAAATGCCTTTTGGCTAGATTGAATCTTATATACTGTAGATTCTAATAGCATTATATTTTAGTGTGCTTGAACACACTTAATCATGGTTAAAATTTTGCATTAAAGTGCAGTTTTATCTCATTTGGTTTTGCTTTATTTTTCTCACGGAAGATCCATGAAGACATAACCTTCACTGATTTCTTTTTTTTTAATCATAGTGTTTTAGTACAATTCTTGACATAAAATGTATACTCAACACATTTCTAATAAGTTAATTAATGGCTAACTATGTCTAAATGATATTGGATAATTATAACATCTAAATAACAATCACCCAACTTCCACCTCCTGTTCAGACTGGGATGCAAAATCAAGAAAAATAAAAGATTTCAGAGTGGCCTAGGCATCCTAACAACAATAACAAAATAAGCATACATATGTGATTTGTGGATACATGGATATATATTGGGATATGTTTTAGTTTTTCTAAGGAAAAGGTAAGTTACGTGTTAGTTGTGTCTGATTTATCTTTAAACGTAACTAGGAAGTTATCCCACTTCAAAAGGTGCATATGTAAATTAACTATAAAAAAAAATGTTAAAGCAGTTTATAAATTTAGTTCTATAAAAACTAAACAATAAAGAAATCAGTGGTTGTTTCTTTCATCATTTATTTTCAAAGGCAATGATTTCCTGAGGACCAGTAATCTTAGAATCTTAGAATTTGCTATCCACAGAAGGGGAAAAACAAATACATATAAACATATAAATATATATAATACACATATTATATATACGTATATATTTATAAATATATATATATAATCATGTCCTGACAATTGACCTATTGTGTCCTATCAGATTCATTCTAGTGTTTGCATTAACAAATTGTCATATTTTTTTCTCAGCCAATAGAAGTCGTATACTCATATATAAATGTTTGTCTACAATAGGTTGTAGACACTACATCTAGAGGAAGCAATGGGGGCACTGGGTGGAACTAGTATAAGATAAGCAAGAAGAAGAGTTTTTTGTCCCCAAATGAACTCAAAGTCCTATCAAACTCTGTGGAATTCATTACCCAACAGTTTACATGTTCCTCAAGTACTACTCAAATGTAGAACTGCCAAACTGAAAATATTTACAGTTGATAGGACAGCTCAGTCAGCCAGATTTTCCCACTTAACATATTTGCTTTAAATCTCATCTAAGACAAAGAGCAAGAAAAACAAGAGTTGGCCCTGCAGCCAGAGCAGGAAGAGCAGCCTGGTTTTTAACTTCAATAAGATAGAGGATTAATTTTTCTGAAGACCCAAAGCAGCAACGCAAGCCATGGAAGAATAATGGCCTGTACTTTGGTCTCCTTTCACTCTAATTCCTTCCATTGCACAGTTCATTTATTTCCACAGTGGGTGTGAGCACTACCTCTGGAGTCTGCTGTGTGACCTTAGAAAAAACACTTACCCTCACTGTACTTCTGCTTTCTCATTTGTAAAGTAAGTACAAAAACCTTACATCACTGTGCTGTTGGGAAGATTTCTTTTTAATTCTAGGTTTGTTCTCTGGATTCATGTATATAAAGCGCTTAGAATGATGTCTGGCAGTATTTTAAATTTATAGAAGAGTTAGCTGTTAACATTATTATTCTCAGTAGTACAATCTTAGCACAGAATATTAGAGATATGTATTATTTTATAAAGTAACTAGTCCTGCTTTCCTCCTTTTTTCTCATTTTACAGGTCTGACAATCTAGGGAAAGCAACAATCAATTTATATGACTTTTATATAAATATTGTTCAATCTCTCCATATCTAAAATTTAAGTGACCAAAAAGAAAAAAGAATCAAAACTGAATGAAACTGAGGAGACTATTTTTTTAAGGTCAATTTTTTTCTAACATAAAACTTATAAATAATATTCTAAACAACAACAAAAATTACCAAATATATAGCACGTGAAAAAGTCATATATATACGAACAATATTTTTATTTAAAGTTGACCTTCCAGAAATAACATCAGATTTTACTGTTATATTTTTAACCTCAATATCATCAGGAGAAACTAAAAGTAAAAAAATATAACATTGGGGAATTTGCAGAGGTCTAAATGATATATTCAGTTGATAAAAATATGGTGATAGTTAAGAAAATGTCTCCTTTACCCAGTGTATGCCAAAACCACTTTTGAGAGGAGAAAGAGCCACAATCAATTCTAAATTGATTATAATTAAAATAAAACATAATAAATACATTTACAGACTACTGGAGACACATCTGGATACTTTGGTTAAAAATATACTCTTATGCTCTATGTGGGGTTTTAAGGTATACTTCTTAGCCACAGAAGATGCCATTAGATAGATGGAAATATAATAAATATGGAACACTGCAAGATTTTAAAAAAAGAAGGAAAGAAAAGAAAAGAAACATATGAGAAGGAGAAACTATGTTTCCTCAGAAGAGGGCATACTTTTGACAAGGAAAAGAGCTTTCCCTGTTCTACTAAAAGCTAAACAAATACTTCTAGGAAAAAAATAAAACATATATTTGTTCTCAATTATGGAAACAGAGAACTCAATTGCAAACTACAATCGTCGAGAAAACTGAGGCCAAGAAACACTAAAAGATGTCTATACTACATACTGTAGTAGGGATGGGGAAAGTCCAGATTTTAAGGCCCTTGACTCATAAATCAAGATTATCTATTAGGCCAAATTTTAGGCCATACAACATGCCATAATACATTTTAAGAGATTTAAATCATTAAAAAGATGTTCTTGAACAACAGTTAGATTAATTTAACTAAAATAAAATATGGTAATTTTATAATAGATGGAAAATAAATGGCATATTCCTCAATAAACAACATATCATAGAAGATTACAAGATAAATTAGAAAATACTTTCAGCTAAACATAAATGAAAACACAGTAGAATATTATTAGTCCATTTTATGGACTAATGAAAAAAGTACTGATACATGTTACAACATGAATATACCTTAAAAATGTCATGCTAAGTGAATGAAGCTAGTTATAAAAGCTCATAGATTATATGGTTCCATTCATATGAAATGTTTACTGTAAGCAAAGTCATCAGGACAGAAAATAAATTTGTGATTTTGAGGAAGTAGGGATGAAAGTTGAGAATGGAGATGACAGCAAATGGGTTTGGGTTTTCCTTTTTGAGTGACAAACATTTTCTAAAATTAGATGATGGTGGCAGTTACACTGAATTTTATACTTCAAAAAGGTGAATTTTATGGCACGTAAATTATACCTGTATCAACTAATGTATGTGCGTTATATCAGAACAAAACATTTGTATTTGTAAAGCTTGCATTAATGAAAAATATCAGAGCGTAAATCTAAACATAGGTCTGTCTGATTCTAAAGTGTTCTGGATTCATAACACCAAATCACCTTCTAGGGCTTACAAGATAAATACAGAAACCAATGACATTTTATCAGCCCCAAATCATTTATAATATGGAAGTATTCATAGTATTTGTGGCTGTACAATCAAACGGCTTAACATTTGACAAGTAACAATTTTCTAAATAATGATACTAGTAAAGGCAAAAAAGAAGAAAATCAATACTATATAAAAAAATGTCACCTTGTCTATAGCAGGCATTCTCATACTATAGCAATAGACCACAAAAAGCTATTCTAGTATCCTAATTCAATAGCTAAGATTTCTCATGATGTGCCTTATATAGACCTAAGTCTAGACTGACAGAATTTGAAATAACTTTCTTACTACAGACAAATCCTTTGAAATAACAATATTACATTTTCTGACTTGATAAATATCTTTATTAAATATTTCAAATATTGGTCATATTAAAGATAATAATATATTTATTTCTCATCTCTCTCTTAATCTGTCTCTTTGTCTCTTTTTTTCTTTCTTGCACAAGCACACAGATAAAAAGCAACTTGATAATTTTAATATTTATTGTAATTATTGGGAAAAGTTGTAGAAATTTTATAAGTGAATGTTTGACAATTGTTATTTGATAATGCTTACCAAATTAGGAGAAAAATGGAAAAGTAATTATAATAGAATTTTATTAAAATTTCAGGAAATAACAGGTAAAAAATTAAAGTGTTCTATATTTATATTGAAACTTTTTTTATAAAACAGTCATATAGGATGAGTACTTTTGAAATAATAATAATAATAACAGGTATTTAGCCATGTGTAAAATTAGAACTCTAAACTGAATAATGTAGAAGCATTCTTCTTCCAATATTGTCTTTAGTACACTTGTTCAATTAAAGTGTTTAGTTATAGAATAATTGTCAATGAATTGCCACATTTAAAGTTAAAATGAAAATAAAAGACTGAACCTAACTTCATCCTTTTACGATAATAGCTCATGCAGTTAGCTCTCTGCTCAGAAAGACACACATCTCAATCCACTGACTTCTCACTTAAAATGAAGAGGATGTCTTAGAAAATAAATATTCACACTGGGTATCTATGGTAGAAACAAATACTTGAACCTTTAAATACTAAACAAACAAAATTTAAAAAGTTTTATTATTTAAGGAGAAAAGAAATTTGGAGTCATTTAGAAGATATCTAACAGTATATCATTCCCAAACAGGTAAAATAGAAACAAATATGCTTCTTATTTAGCTTATAAAGACAACTGTGTAAAGGTCTTGAACTAAATTTCTTAATTGAAGGTAGTTGTATATCATCTTATGATTATGTCTTAAAATTTGTTCCAAATTTGGGCAATATTAAAAGATATTTCATAAATAATTTGCCAAGAAAACATTTTGACTAAGAACCAATGCTTTAAAAACTGATCTAATTGGCTTTTAGAACTTGCCAATCGTCCATTTTGTTAGTTCAGTAAGCTTTGATGCGTGTGTGTTTATTGAAATTAAAAGTGGGAAAGCTGGGAAGGCTTAGCTGCTTAAGCGCTCACTTTGCAGCCCGGGGACCAAGGATTGAATCCCAGTCCCAGCCTGTGCAGACCAGGGCATATGCTGAACTGGGGTGTGTTTCCCATGCGGGAGGCCCCAGTTTGGTTCTCGCCCACCACCACACACGCACACACTTCAGCCCCTGGCTCGAGGGGGCATGCCTCCCATGCAGGAGGCCCCCAGCCCAGTTCCCACCTGCTTGGCCCCTGCCCACGTGTGTGGAATGAAACCTTGTTGAAAACTGATGATATACAACTATGGAGACTGCTCTGGGCCTTCCTACCTTCTCTCTGTCTCTCTCTGTCTCTGTCTTTCTTTATCTCTGTCAAAAACAATAAAATAAATTTTAAAAAAAATAAAAAGTTACAAAAGAATGACTTGATAGGAGTGCTATTGCTGTGGATTCTATGGAAAATATATGTATGTGGTTTTATAATTATAGTTTTCATAAAACAATTTTACCAACACTAGTATCCTCTCAATTAGGACTACTTCTAAATGGACAAGATAAAAACATACATTAAAAGACAGAAAATGAAAATTCTCCAAATATATAGGATATAGATTCGAAGTGGATTGTAAATCTTTCAGCTTGCCAACGAGCAAGATCTAAGGGGACCATGGTATTGAAAGAAAAATAATTCTTGACAGTCAAACGTCTTTTATTTGATCCTAATTATACGTATTTTGTGGAGCTTATTTAATTTTGCTACAAAAGTCAACTTCATGGAATCTTGCTTGAGTAAAACCAGGTGTAATATTGTTAGTGGTAGTCTACAAAACACTCAACCACAGAGATTATTTGCCCAGGGGTAACAATTGTCAGTGCCTGACCCTACTGTACAAACGCTTTAATAAAATTTCACACTTTGTCAAGAGTAAAATTGTTTGCTACATTGAAGTTTTATTTTTAAGCCTTGATGGCAATCTGTTTTTATTTTCCCTTAGAGGATTATTAGGAAAAATAAAAACATTTGACCAATGAAATTGTTACTAAAATGCAGATGGTTTTGCTATAATGGGCTAGGAGGTTGTCCTTGTCCCAGATGGAAGAAATCTATTTTATGAAATCACTAAGTTTGAAACTTTTAATATATGTTTAACCATGAAACCAGCCCAACTAAAAAATTCACTTTGACTCCAGATCTGAATATTTCTACTCCTTCCTTATAATTTTTCTTCAAGAAGGACTGGTACATCAGATTCACACACCGGTAATTTTTGTTCACAGGTTTTTTTAATGTGGCATGAAGACAGAATATCAAGCAAGGCAGACTTCAAAAGATGAAGTAAATGTTTAATCTAACATCGCAGTGTATTGACAAATATAAAATTTGGAATAGGCAATGTTGTCTCCATGGATAACTGCTACAATCAAAAAGCCACTGAGCTCTTAGGTGATTCAGTCTAAAGAGATATTATAAGAAAATTAAAAAACAAAAACGAACAAACAAAAAACCTCCTAAATTGGTAAACCTGTATTCATTACCTTTCCACTTGAATGGACTTTTTAACTGATTCCATTCTCCTAAATCTCACAACATTTATTTCATCCATGATGTTGCTTCATCCAATGATTACAATGGAGAACATACGACAAAGAGTAAGATAGGTGGTAGTAAGAATATTAAACAACTATTAAAAAGAACTAGGTTGCCATGTATGTGGAAGGTTTGGCCATTCGATGGAAGCCATCTGAACTTGGGTAGTTTTGTTAGTTGTTCTTCAAATAGATAGTGTGAGCCCTTCTAGAGGCTCCCGTTTTGTAAATACAGGAATCAACACTTTTTGAGTAGCGTTCAGGTTTTTAACAATCCAACTCCAGGGTAACAATTTGCCTCTCGAACCACATTATAACATTTTCCCTCCTCCTAGAATTCTGAAAAACTGTTTTTGACAAATGGCAAGTGATCAATAAATAACTGTTTAAATAAAAAACAAACATTAAAACTTAATTGTTTTGCTAACTCATTTCTAATAAGACATTAGGCACATGGCATAACCACTTAAATATATTTTTAATTCTGAAATGTGTATATATATACACACACACACACACTTAATTGTTATGATGATTAAATAGATGATGGTTAGAAAAATGATTTGTAAATAATGAAAATCAATTTAAAAATTAGCCAGAAATGATTGTTAATTTAATTATAATTAGGGCATTTTCTCAAGTGCTATCCCCATAGTGTAAAAACTCTCTCAAAGTACTCATAAAAATTATTAATAAGCAACACTGAAATGTATAATTTATTTAGTAAGTATTCATTAATAAACCAAATTTTCTTGTTGTTTTCTTCTTTTGTTTTTTTCTTTTTGCTAAGGAAACATAACTCAGTGTTTTTTTGTTTTTTGTTTTGTTTTTTATTTAATTCCTCAGATTCTACTGGCTATATAGAACTTGCTTGGGCCACTGAGTGAGGGGGCATTATCAAGGGGAACAAAGTGAATAAGCGATGATCATTTTGTGTTGTAATCTTTTAGCCCGGTCTTGTCTGCTTTTTAAAAATTGTTTTCCATAGTCAAATTAAATTAACAGTTTGAACGAATTGGAGCAGACATATCAGATATAATGTTTTATTATATTACATGTGTTAAATCATTGCAACTAAATAGCATATTCTAAGAGTTGATTTGGAGCAATTTTACACTAAATTTGGTTACATTTGTTTTGGAAATGTCTACACTGGATTTCTGATCAAATAAAAAACAATTTCAGTGTCAGGTGGAACATGAATCAATGGGTTGATTCAATATGAATCCAAAATTTTGGTCAATTTTTTTTGACAAATTCTCACTGGCAGTTTGTGAAATCAGAACAAGTCTAGTGACATAGGAAACATCTAAGTATGTTTTATGAGGCAAATAGGCTGAACCTGATACTCAAACTTCAAATGGTCCAAATGAAACGCAGGGCAAGGAGAAAAACTGGGCAGTAAAGAGAAGTAAAAAAAGTTAAATATGGATTAATGGTTATAACCTTTTCTAATAACTGTAGTTTTGTTTACAACTAATATTTTAATTTTTTTTAAGATTTATTTTTATTGTTTTTGACAGAGAGAGAGAGAGAGAGAGATACAGATACAGTGACAAAGAGAAGGAGGAGAGCCCAGAGCAGTCTCCATAGTTGCACATCATTGGTTTTTCCACATAGTTTCATTCCACAGTTCAGCATATGGGTCCACTCGGGCCAGGGCCAAGATTCAACCCTCAGTCCTCAGGGCTGCAAAGTGAGCGCTTAACCCACTGAGCCATCCCGACTTCCCTATAACTAATATTTTTTAAATAATATATTTTAGGCCTGTGAACTATAGAACCATTTATATCTATGTCTGTTTTTGATGCTTTATTAATTCCTGTTAAAGCCTCACATGACAAAAAAATAGAAAACCTACAATTTTATTGTAGAATAGAATCTTAAAACCCTGTGATATTTATAGTACAAAAGTTTACACAGAAGAAAAAGTCAATATAAGAAAACTTATTAAATATTAGGTTAAATTACTTATTTTCTGTTTGGCAGGAGGAAAAAGTAAGGGCAGATTAAGAACTTTGTGAGTCAAGCTTTATAAATACCTATCTATGTATTGAAAGAATGTTTTTCGAATCAAGAGCTATGGGAGTAAAAGACTGGAGAAAAGATAAAATAAATGTATCTATGTACAAGTAAATATACTGACTTTTTTAAACGTGAGCAATAGATTTATAGTGGTGCCATTTTTCTCTAAAGCTATAGATATCAAGCTATGGACTTGTTTTCCCTTGAATATGTATAGAAAATCAATATTGTTCATAAATTTTGCATACATTTTGCAGAATCCTTGTTAGGAGGTGGTTTTCAAATAACACAAATGGTTGTACAAAATGGGACTAGAGCCAGGAAGCTCCCAGACTCTTTTAGAGAGTACCGGTACTTAACTAGCATGTTCATTCTTCCAAAGAAGCCAAAACTTCATACCGTATTTTTGATGAAGCATTCTTATTTTGAAATGCCAGCAACTAAAACAAACACCTATATAAACCTAAAAAAAAACCATGTATATGAGCCTGATATATCATAAAAGACACCAGTTTCTGACTTCCTTTTAATTCCCCACATACAGAAGATTGTGTGATTTTCTGCAAACAGGTTTATAAATAAAATGACCATTTAACAAAGCTGATAAATTTACTCTTTTTATATTTGTGGTTCCAAATATTTATAGGGTTTTGCTGCTTTATAAGAAAATAATTTTCAACTCCAGTTATCACTGGATCATTGAGTTTAAACACCAGAAACACCAGGCCTTTTGCGTTTTTCTTTGCTAAAGAGAAGTCAGGGTAAAAGACAATGTGGTAACAAGAGATACAATAAACAAATGGTTAAATATTTGGTTATGTGTTAAAAACTCTCAACTCCTCTGTCAAGATTCAGATTAGAACTAAACAAATTAAAAAAAGAAAATCAGAATCTCTCATAAGTGGTACTGGACATAAATACATTTTTTAATAATGTGTATATTTGTTCATTCTCACCTAGCAGCATCTACAATAACCTATCAATTTGGCATATTTTTAATTAGGGATTTTAAGGATACATCAGAGATATACTGATGCTAAAAATTCTTCTCAGCTATCAAGAATCAGCCTAAAATGGGCCATTTTAGAAGACATTTCTAAAAAGTGCTAGCAAGGCAAGAAACCTTGAAAATTAATCTGGGCAAAAATGACCCATTTAAATATATTTTTAAATCGTTCAAATGAGAGAACTTTTGGATAGGCTTCATTTAAATTTTACCATTTTGACCAAGTTAGCTGCATACAAGACAAGAGAATTGTTAAGTATGTGAAGGAAGGTAAGATTAATGTCTTTCTACTTCACAGATACGTGTGGAGCCCAAGAAATGCAATAGTGTAGTATGTTTCTTTAAACTAATCTCAGTATTTGGAATATACTATATCTACTTCTCCAAAGAACCCATTAATCGTGTTTGTGTCACCAGTCAGATTTTAAAGACCTTAAAAGAGGATAAGTAAGCTCCTGGTTATTGGAATTTAGGCAATCTCAGAGATGTCCCAAATATTTTAAGACAGAAAAGTATTCCCCAATGGTCATTTAAAATAGTTTCTGTTTCCTGTATATTGGCCCTGATTTTAGAGATTGACCCAATATATTTGAAAGTACATTTTAACTGTCCACGAGAAGTAATTCCTTTAAAAATGGTAAATATATTTTTGACAATCTAAAGATTAAAAAAAAAAAATTGTGTATATCACCGTTCTAATAACAAAATGCCATTTATTTTAGGACATTTTCTTTTGATGATTATGGTTAACCTATTTTATTTTATAATCTTCCCCCCTCCCCCTTTATGTAGATCCAAGTTTCTGGACATTTTTTAGTTATTCTTTTAATATTCTTAGAGGCAAGTCTGTTCACAATGAATTCCCTAAGAGTTTATTTTGTCTTTATCTATTCGGAGAGGTTTTATTTCTCTACTTTTGACCTAGAATTTCACTGGCTACAAAACACATGTTTGCTGTTTAGTTGTTTTTTTATGCAAATTTTTAAATAGTTTACTATACTCTTTTCTTGCTTGCATGGCATTTGACAAAAACATCATATATAATTCTTACTCTTGTTTGTCTAAAACTAAGTGTGTTTTTTGGGGGGAGGGGTGGTTTTTGTTTCTTAGTTTTGTTTTGTTTTTATTCTCTGGCTTCTGTCAAGATTTTCTTCGTCTTTAATTTTCTACAGTTCGAATATGCCTAGATGAGTTATTATTCTTTATTTTAGTAATTATCTTGTTTGTCACTCTTCTAGACTCCTGATTTTGTGGTTTTTGTGTCTATTACTAATTTTGGAAGATTATCTGCCATTATTTCAAATACCGGGTATGCATTACATTCTGTTCTCGCTTCTTTTGATATTTTAATTTTGTACAATGTATATACCAGTAGTTAAAAAAAAATTTGCACAATTTAACTCCTCTTTAAATTTTCATTTTATTTAACCTGTCATTAAGATTACTGATTCTTGGGAAAGCTGGGATGGCTCAGTGGGTTAAGCTCTGGCTTTGAAGCCCTGAGGACCGAGGATTGAATCCTGGCCCAGGCCCATGCGAACCCACATGCTGAACTGGGGTGTGCCCCCAGTTCAGCTCTTGCCAGGGTCTATGCGGGAGGCTCCTGGCCCAGTTCCTGCCTTGAGCAGCCCTGTGTCCACCTGTGGAGTGAAACTATATGGAAAACTAATGCTATCAATTATGGAGACTGCTCTGGGCCCTCCCCCTTCTCTCTGTCTCTCTCTGTTTCTGTTTCTCTCTGTCAAAAATCAACAAAATAAATCTTAAAAAAAAAAAAAAAGATTACTGATTCTTTCCTAAACCACGTCATGAACTGATGAATTCATCCAATGATGCACTATTTTTCTTAAAGTGTTGTTGATTTTTATCATTTCCTTTTTATCTTTTCTTAAAATTGCCACACCCTTTCTTATAACACTCATCTATTCTTGCATTGTTTACTATTTCCAATAGTGCCCTGAAATTATTAGCCGTAGTTATTTTAAATTCCCTGTGTGATAATCTCCACCTATGTGTTATATCTCGGTCTGATTATGACAATTCCTTTAACTTTCAGATTTTGTTTTCTATTGCTTTTTGACGTGCCTTGTAGTTATTTTGTTAAAACCCGGACATTTTGTATTGGATAATAGATACTGAGGTATTTAGATATTTATTGTGAGATAAAAATGTTAATCTGGCTAGGAGTTGGAATGTGTTTAATGCTTGCTATAGCTATAGATGAGAGATGATTTACAGTCCTTTAATGTTTCTGTTTTGATCTAGACTGCTGACTTTGAGTTTTCCTAAATACTCTTCCTTAGAAAGAATCTTTATCTTGGAGCCCTTTCTAATACAACCCACTATTATACTTAAGTCTTGTTGATGTGATGGTAATGTGTGAGAGTAGGCTGTGTTCTATAACCTGACAAAATCTCAATTTTTAGTCAGTCAATGTCCTTCAGCTGTGACCTACACAAGTGTTTCGTCAGTTAACATAGGTTTTTCTTTCTGTTTCCTATTCTCTTCACTGGGTATAAATTTTCCAAATATTCCGAATCCTTTTCCTTAAAACTCTAAACCCTGCTGACTATGTTTGGTCTTGTGTTGTGTTGTGTTGTGTTGTGTTTCCTTTTGGTGAAATAGGAAGTCTGGAGGTGATTAGAGTAGGAGGAATTCCCTTTGCCCAGCTAGAAGAAGACCTAGGAAAAGTTCATTTGTTTGGAGAGTATTTACGTGTTATTAAAAAACCTTTGGGTGTATATCTCAATGATCACTCTTTCCATTCCCTCCACTAGATCCATGAGGAAATCTCTCTCAGATATTTATTATAGAAACCTGATGTGGTTTCTGGAAATAAAATGCATACAAGACTGCAACTCCCAGCAGTTTGTCACTCTCAAGCCATTATACATTCAGCCTCCAGCAATTAGGCAAAAACCACCATTTAAGTATTTCTATCAGTCTAGGTCTCCAGGGGCCTCCAGTTCAGTTTGAAAGATTAAGGCTGTCTCTCAATGGATGAGTCAGTCTGGCCAGATTTCAAGGTGGCAGTTTGCCCTGTAACCTCAGTTCTCTAATGGGTACAAAAAAAGTTATTGATTATTTATCCAGCTAATTTGTTGCTGTTTTAAGGATAGGAGTGACAACTTGCAAGCTCTTCACATGTTAAAGTTTAAAATGGCAGAAAGATTGTTTTCTAAATATAAAATCTTATCAAACTTGTTATGGGTCACTTACTCCACATTATTTGTGGGATCGAAAGCACAAGCACATTGGGAAGCCGGCGTGGCTCAGCAGGTTAAGCATTCGCTTTGTAGCGCTGGAGACCAAGGATCGAGCCCCGGCTTAGTGTGGACCCATATGCTGAACTGGGGTCCACAAAAAACAAGACTTCGTTTGTTGTTTTTTTAATAATTAATTTTATTTTAAAGTATATAAGAACATTTATTTACAAGACATAAACCTATAGAAGTGCTCACATCTAGAGAATATTGAATCTAATAATTTCTACAATAATTAAATTTATACTTAGGTATGGGGACTAAA
Organism: Craseonycteris thonglongyai; assembly: GCA_004027555.1. Classification (NCBI taxonomy): domain Eukaryota; kingdom Metazoa; phylum Chordata; class Mammalia; order Chiroptera; family Craseonycteridae; genus Craseonycteris; species Craseonycteris thonglongyai. The sequence goes on along the minus strand of PVKE010021280.1, from coordinate 4,701 downwards.
AAAATTTATACTTTTCCTCCTGCCTTCTCAGTTCTTCTAGCTGGGTCTAATAATAAAATTCAGAGACAAATTAACAAGAAAAATAAAATTTTTAATACACGTCCATGGGGAATTCACATAAGCATGAGAATTTCAAAGGAAACATTGGGTATATGTGACATTTTTGGATAGAGAAGAAAGGGATGTAGGGGCATTAAGTTTCAGAAGTGAGAATGGTGATTTATGGGTAATTGAGGAAGAACAAAACACATGGCAAGAAAAATCTTACTGGACAACTCAGAAATAGTGGGACAAGAGGGTATCTAGCAAGCAAGCTTGGAGTCTTCATGACCAAAGTTAGGGCAAAGATTCTTAAGGTGATTAAGCGAAAGCTCCCTTCTTAAAACAGGTTTTTCTGTCTGACTTTTTGGACAGAAAAGAGGGTTGGAGGCTCAAAGTTTCTTTCTGAATCTCTTGTTTCTTAAAAATGAGCTTACAATCAAAATCCCAAAAAGCAGCTTTAGTTTCTTTTTCTTCATAGCCTAGAAAATGGACACTTCAATTTTAGCTTTTAGGCAATTAGCTGATTTATTCAGGGGTCAAAATAAGAATGTTCCCCTAAAAAAAACAATGAATTGACTCAGTGCATTCTACACACCATATATTATTTATTTTATAGCTAAGGAGTCCTTGTTTTAGGATTGCCAATAGTTTTCAGATATGTGTGCCTCTATTTCAGAAAATAGCAAAAACAGTGCGATACTTGGCACCTCATCCATTTGTCCATTTTATTGATGTGTGTGTGTGTGCATGCACCACGTTTTCTGCAACTGCACTTTCAAGATTAAAAAGGATTTTTTATATTTCTGCAGTGTAAGTAAAATAGGTCAGACAATATGTGAGCTCAAATGAAAATAACTAAGAAAGACTGTCTGCAGACTTACTTCTCTTTTTAGCTTTCTAAATGTATCTATGCTGCTGAATAGAGACTTTCAAAAGAAAATACAGGCTATTGTGGAGGTGTTTAAATTGTGGGCACTGACCTAAACCAAAATTGTTCACATGATTCAGTCATAAGATTTGGCAGTTGAGGATGTGACTAAGAAATGCACACTGTGTGGAATGCAGGATAACGTATTTGTTCTCAACTGTCTGGTTAATGCAGCTGTGTCCCGTCCATCCTATATAAGCCCATTTAAAAAATGTCGAAGAAGACATTCATTTATAACTATATGACACCTTGTTTGGAATAATATGATTTGATATTGTACTAGGATATGAAAACTTAGCTTATATACTTACTATTACTTTAGAGAGAGAAAATTTTAAAAAAAAGAATGCATTAATGAATCACGTTGATTACTAGTGACTTATGTACTTTAAATGTAGTTGGTGAAAATGAACAGCTAGAGGAAAGAAGATACAATTACAAAGTGGAACATGAGAATTTGTCAAATAAAGCACTCACAACAATGCAAATTTAAAAGTAACATTTATAATTTCATGATTGCTTTGATATAAATAATGCATCTTGGACACTTGATCATTTATTTAGGGAACTGACCCGATAAAGAAGTGGGAGTTAGCTCAGTCAGCAAAATATACCTGACTTTATATTCAGTGGCAGGGAAATTTTATGAATTACTCAAATGCTGCAAAAACTCTAATTTTCAATGTCATTTGGTCTTCTTGCTCACATTTAAGTTTGATTTACAGTATGCCAGAATTACTGTGTTGCTGTAAGAAGGTCACATTTAAGAAGTAAATATTTTTAGCATAATTTATTTTTTATTTTTATTTTCAAAATGAAATTTAGAGCAGGGTGGGGAGAAAGCCCTGGCCTGCTAACTGAGAGAACAGATTGGGTTGGGTAGGAGGAAAGCTATAAAGAGAGAAAAGGTCTTAATATGCCACCTCACTCCTTTAGACTGTAACCAGCAGTTAATAATAGAAAGGAATCTAGAGGATAATCAAGATAAATCACATCCTAAAGCCTTTTAATATTTTCCCCTAGGATTTAGAACTTGTGATTTTAATTTTTTGAAAACATGTCTATGATACCTGGCATTTAGACAATCATTTAAGAGAAGCAAATAACTGTAGCACTGAAAGACTAGCTGAACTATATTCTAGACATAGAGGAATGCAAACGAGAGTGTGCAATTGTAAAACCATGCACGTCAAAACACTGTGGAGACAAATAAGCAGTCTGAGTGACTTTCAAACTAAGAGTTAGGTCGAAATTCAGATATTTTGTTATCTGAATTGCTTTAACATTGAATTTTACTGTGTTTATTGTTATTTAACTATATGTGGTTCAAAATTTTACTTACAAGTTAACTTTTTCCCCTAAAGTGCTTAAAGCAAGATAATAGCACATATAAGCATTGATTTCTACAGTCATAACTTAATCTAACATTATTCACACTGGATAGTAATCACAGCTCATTTAAGAATCTTTCTTTTGGATCTTAAAAGAGTGTTTTCAGACTTTAAAAACAGCCTCATCTAATGTAGTTCCATGTGAGGAATATCAACATAAAACACTGTTCACCTTCTCTAACCTTAGTTAATAGCAAATCCTTGTCAAAGACTACGTGGTAAAGGGTTATGTTAGAGGATAAGAAGTCTTACAAAGATCAGTGACTTCCAGAAGACACAAAGCGGAGATGGTGGGTAGTGGTTCATAAGAGGAGTTGGTACCTGACCAAAATATATACATAAAATGAGATTATTTTTATATTGTTAAACAAGTTGATAGTAACTTCAAATTTTCAACATCAAAGATTAGTTTAGGTCACAAACATTAAATGTGTTATATACATTATTCATTTCATACAGATTTTTCCAGAGCGTATCTGAATTTAAATAGTACCTCTTATTCTCTCTTTTTGTTATGTCCTCACCTTTATATGAAATTTGACGGCAAAATCTGATTGTGTGTATGTGTGTGTGTGTGTGTGTGTGTGTGTGTGTGCCTAACCTTCCAAGCTGACCAATGTTGTCCCACCTGCCTAGTAGACCCACTGCTTCTAAATCTGAGAATCATCTTGTTTCAATCTGTATCTTGCAACTTGTTTCTCTCTCAGGCCCCTTGTGGTTCAAGAAATCATTTTGAACTCGATTGGAACTTCCTAAACTGTGATCTCCTTTTCAATAATTTCTACCCCCCTTGAATTCTATTTTTTTTTTCCTTTGTCCAGAATTAATTCTTACAAAGCTGACCAAGAGGTATTTGCTTTTATAGCCTCTGTTCTGAGATATCTTCATCAATAGTCCCCTATTAACCTTTATTCTTTGCCTTCTACCCTGCCACCCACATATCTACACGTACCAGGTGAGGAAATAAATGGAACATAATTCACATACCGTACATGTTCCAAGATAGCACATTATCCTGAATTTTGTACCGGTATTTGAAAAATGCAATCTTTCATCTGAAACTTTTGGCAACCATCAAAATACACTACTTAGCCCTTATGCTTCACTCAGTGTCATTGACAGCCCTGTCACTTGTTCCTTTAAGCTGCTCTTAGTCAGGAACTGAGGGTGGCCAGCCCATTCTTGAGGGTGAGGCAACTTTCATTCAAGTATTAATAAACACTCACCCTTCTGCTCAATGAACCTTTCCTGGAATTATGCTGTCATCTGAAACTTAATACTCAGCCTGCCTTCTTTCCCTTTTTCCTTCAGATATCAGACTTGCATAGGCTGACCATATTTCCTTGAGACAAAAAGAGCATTTTGGGATAACAAAAACAGGATGAAGTTACGTAATATTTTGTCTTCATGAAAATGTAAAATGATAGCAAAAGTTTTATTACATGAATATATTGAGCTAACAATTATTCTCCAGTGACAGAACTCATAAAAATTTAGGTAGACATCAAGGGTAACTGTTTTTCACCACGATCTTACTATGAATATTTCTTTGATGAAGTAATCTTACACAGCAAATTTTGGTCTTTCAAAACCTTATCATAAAACTTTTCACACTCCATGACACAATTTTGTTTTACCACTAGCATAGCCCTCATTGTCTCAACACTTTCTCCTTTGAACACATACTGTTCATAACAGAAAATATTCTTTCAACAAGGCACTATACTACCTAGTAGACAAAGAATAAATCCTGCAATATTACAAACATAAGTCTAGACATTTTTTGCTCATTTCAAAAAAATCTTTACCCATTTATCAGATACAAAAATATTTCCTTAATTCCATGTATCCAACTGCCTCATAATTGTAGCTTTTATGAGGGTCCACTAATCAAATACACAAGTTTCTTCTGTTCCGGTGTGTGTGATGAGTTCCTCATTCAGGCTGTCCTGTATTTCTTACCATTCACATGTCTTCCATAGTAGCACCCACTTGTCAATGTTTCCTACACTGCATTTCTTCTTGTTGGTATATTCCAAGCTGGTTTCATTGAAATTCTTAACTACTTCAAAAAACCTAGCCTCATTAATTTCTCCTGATTTTGCTAACATTTTCAGTTGTTTTTTGACATCAGTAGATACAAACACTTCACTTTTTCCAGACTCTAAATTGTTTACAAGACTTGTAATGTTTATGGCTAATTCTGTTGCTGAAATATTGTCTTCTTCAATTAAACTAATGTAAGCTTGGAATGTTGACCTTTGATATCTTGTATATATCAAGATACTTATAAGTATCATATGAGCAGTAAAAAAAAAAACCTGTATAGCATACCACATT
>PVKE010021279.1:0-26678 GCA_004027555.1 Craseonycteris thonglongyai | reverse complement strand
TCTGTCTCTCTCTCTCTCTCTGTCAAAAACAATAAAAATAAATCTTTAAAAAAATAAAATAGCTTTTCTAGGAAAAGAAGTACTTTTCACCCAGAGGTACATCCTCAGACAAACACGTATACCCAGGTAAGGATAGCAGTGATTTCCCACTTCTGGGGATGTCAAAGATTGTCTAGCGTCAGGTTTGGGGTGGTGGCTGCCTCAGGTAATAACCAATATTTATTGAGTGTTATGTGCCTGTCAGGCACTGAACTACACAATGTATATTCATTATCTTGTTTAGGTGTATTCATTTCTATTTTACAAATGAAGAAACTGAGGCAGAGAAGCCTTAGGTTACCCAGTAACTTAAACCCAGGCAGTCTGATGGCATAGCCTATCTATATAACCACTATGCACTTTTATCTTCCAAACACTAAGTGTAGAAACTACTAGCCACCACATGTGAGGCCCAGATGGCTCCACAGAATGACAGGGACAGCACTGGGAGGGAGGGGTACTCTTTGTAGACTGGGGCTTACAGCTTGGATAACGAGGTGATGAACCATCGTCACTGCTAGGTGGAGCCGGCTGGACTGGAGGAGGTGATCACAGACGCAGTGGCTGGGCTGCCCCATGCTGTGCGGGTCAGTGCCAGGGACTTTTTGGATGCTGGCACCTGGAGCGCCTGGAGCCCAGAGGCCTGGGGGACTCCTAGCACTGGTGAGAGACAGAGCCAAAGGGAAGGGCAGAAGCCCCACCCCTCAGCATCTATCACCTGGACTGGTTGGCATGAACCTGGTGGCTTGGCACATGCCCGCTCATGTAGGCAGAGCCGTTGCTGTCCCAGGCTCTAGCCAGGGTTGTCTGCAGCCATGCCCTAGCTTAAGCCCTGCCCCTCAGCCTCCACCCCTGCTCCGTACCCAGAAGCTGGCCCTGCCCTCTCAGGCTCTGCCTCCTAGTTGCCCCAGTGTCCAAGCAAGGTCCTAGATTCACCCTGTAGGCCTTGGCCTCTGTCCCTATCCTGTGTGGATAGTTCTCCTCAGATTTTGCCTCCCTTCAGGGCCCCTACCAAAGGAGATACCAGCTGGGGGTCAGCCACCCACGCAGCCAGAGGAGGACCCTCAGCCGGACAGCCCCACCCCCCCAAGGCCCTCCATCCTGCCAGATCCAAGGCCACTTGGTGAGCTGGGGCAGATGGGCAAAGGTGTTAGAGGATAGGAGAGCCCCAGAGAGAAGGAGACATCGAGTTATCATGCTCACTGTCACCGTGGTATGTGACCTTCCTCCTCAGACCACAGGGACCCTCTGGAGCAGATGGTTGTGCTGGCATCTTTGGGAATCTTCTGTTTCCTGGGACTGGCAGCTGGGGCCCTGGCACTGGGACTCTGGTAAGTGTTTACCATTGGTGTTTCAGCCTCTGATCCCACACAGACTCTGATACCCATAAACCACACCCTTTCCCACCCTTTATGATTTCCCCCTGAACCAGTCTGATTTTAGAACTTCTCTTCCTTCCATCTGCCAACTTCATGATTCTCACTGACTCCTCTCTTGACCTTTTGCTAACAACTCTTTTGAAGACTGAGATGCCTTACATTGTTTGGGAGATAGCTGTCTTTTTATGCTTTAGGCTGAGGCTGAAACCAAATGGGAAGGATGGACCCCAAAAGCCTGGGTTCTTGGCCCCGACGACTCCAGTGGATAAGCTCCCAGGTAAGTAGGAACTCCAGGAGGTTTGGACATGATGTGTGCCCTCATTTTGAGTGTCTGGATACCCCAGTCATCGTAAGGGTATTGGGAATGAGTTGGGTCTCCTCATTCTTATGATGTTTGGGCTCAGGGATGGGACTTTCATTCTTGAGTCCCTGGTCTCAGAGTTGGGTCCCTTCCCTCTCTTGCAGGGTATTGGAGCTCCTAGATGGACTCCCTCCTCCTCTTCAGTATGTTAGGCTCAGAGCTGGATATCTATCCTTATTGTTAAGGTGTCTTAGATCAGAGCTGGGTCCCCTTCCTTATTTTTGGACGTGCCTGGGCCCAGAGCTAGGTCCACTTCCTCATCTTCAGGGTGTTGGGTCTCACTCACAGCTGGGCTTCTCTATTCGTTCTCAGAGTGTTAAGTTCAGAACTGGGTCTCCTCTCTCATTCTCGGGGTGTCTGGGCCAAGGTTCAGTCCTACAGTCCCCCTTTATTTGCCTCCTGATTTTTCTAGGAGCCCCAAACCTCTAGAGGACCCAGGAGGGCTTCAGCTGATTCCATCTATAACTCTGTCTTGCTGGTGTGGATGGACGGATAGAATCCAGGCAGGACAGTGGATCATCATGGGTTGGGGCAATCTCAGCTGAAAGTTCAGTTTGGAGCCCACTTCTTTGAGACTCTGTTCCAAAATTGCCAGATGAAAGGTTACCTGGACCTCTGATTTCATCCCAGAACTGGAGGTCCATTAGTGGAATATGTGTAGATATGTGTGTTTGTGTCCATGTATATGTGAGGCAGGAAACGTTTTCTCTGCCTGTATGTATGTAGGTGTCTGGGGAGTGTGTGTGGGTCCCTGGCTCTTGGCCTTGCCCCAGATGAGGGTTGTGAAGGTGTGAATAAAAAGAATGAGGTTCTTGTTTATTGATGTCTCCCACATTCAGATTCAGGGCTCACAGAATGCATAAAACTTGAAGACCACAGTCAGAGACTGTTGTTCAGTACCACTTTATTAATTTGCCTGTTGGGGGCCCCCACCCATTTTCTCTATCAGCTCAAACTTCAAGTTGGGCAGAGTTCCCTGGAACTTTCTCCCATGGCGCTCAAACCACCGAGCCAGGCTGTGGTTCTGGGGGTGGATGTAGACGCTCCGTCGAGACAGGTGAAGTCTGGGAAAGGAAAGGCCCAAAGCCATGGTCATAGTTTGGGGATGAGGTTAGTTAGGGTCCAGAGGTTAGGGTCAAAGGCCAGATGACAACCTGAGTTGACACCAGAATTAGCAGTTGGGGCTGGGGATGGGATTAGCATCAGGGGTTGGGACTGAGGTAAGAGTGAGGGGTAATGGGGGTAGGGTCAGACCTCACATAAAAGCCTGTAGGTGACAGTCCCCATCAGCCTCCTGCAGTTTCACCTGGATGACCTTCCTCAGTAGCTTGTTCGAGAGTGGCTGTCGGTAGAGCTGAGTACAGCAGGTAGTGCTCAGTGGCAGTAGCATTGTTAGGGGACAGTGGGGCTATGTGGTCAGAGGGCTCCTGACCCCAAACCCTTCCCATCAGATAGCTGGAAGTGACTTCTTGGGCTCCTTTTCCCTCCATCCCATTCACCCAGATCCCTGGCCTTTTAGACCCCCAGGGACTCACCTGCTCCAGGGTCTGGGCTCAGAAGCAACAGTAGCAGCAAGAGGCTGATGGTGGGTGAGGGCTGCTTCATGCTGCTCAGCCTGGATACTTTCTTCTCTTTCCTCCTCATCCGCTACCTTTTATTTGGGTGCCTTTTACCTGGGGCACCAGGTGAGTCAGAGGCAGGTGAAGATGTATTGCTTATCTGGTGACACTCCTGTCCTAGTTGCCACAGACCCTGTGCTATAGACCCCTTTGTCTCTTAGGACTGCCATTTTCCATAGGCTCCTAAGCCCTGGGCACAGAAGCTCAGGAGAGGGGTGTGGATGGTACGAGGACTGATGGTATAGTAATTGTGTAAGGGTAGCCAAGGATCCTCAGTGGCATCCAATGATGGACATTCACAGTCACATACCCAGTTATACATTCACATTCATAGTCACACCTCAGTTACTCAACTTCACATGGGCAGACAACCCTAGACAATCATACAGCCCCAGTTATACTCCAAGTTGCACTCCTACACAGTTGTGTCTTTACAATGATCCAACCACACAATCATACTAGCACATACCAATTCTGCTGGGAGTTGTGGGTGTTATGGGAGCAGAGGGCAAGCCAGCACCAACCTGCCTTCATTTCCCCTCCCTGCTTCCTGTCCTAGCCTGCTTGTCTTAACAGGAGGAATTGATGGGAATGAGTCCCTAAAGCAGGCCCTTCTGGCTGAGGAGGTTTCTTGGCCTGGGCCACTTACATTCAGAGAAACTGGGAAAGACCCTTTTTGGTGGTATTGGGAGTGCCTTGAGGATGCCGAGGATGCTCTCCCTAGGAAGATGAGACAGGGAGGAAGGTTGGGGTGGATAAAGAGGGCAGATGAGGGAAGATAAAATTTCTTTGGTGCCAGGTTGCTGCTATCAAACAAGTAAAAAGACCCAAGAAATCTTATCTTCCTGTTTTTGTTTAGTCCTGTCCCAGAAATGCCAGCCTTTTGCCAAAAAGAGCCTGGGGTTTCCTTGACTTAATCCTTGATTTATTGGGACTTTAGACTCAAGAGCTCAATTGCCTTTCTTCTATTCAAAGTCCAGCCTCTCCACGGAGGGCCTGGAGGAACATTCCCCTGCCCCACCTGGATCCAGTAACACGAATCAACAATCCCTGCATTCTTTGCATCCCATCTTCTTGCTAAAGCTCCAATCTCCCATCTCCTTCCTGTCTCTTCTCTAATCCCATACCCAGCCCTCACTCCCCTCTTCCCCTTACCACCAATGCAGAACTCCTCCTCTTCCGGCCCTTTCCAGGAAGCTAGGAACTGCCTAGGGTGGGGGCAAACTGCTACATCTGATGCCCATGGCACCTTGAAGAATTTCCCACTCCTGGTCTGGGGATTTCACCCTCAAGTCGTCCTGCTTCATATATGAAACATAAACTGAGTCATAATCCAATCATCCAACCCTTATCTGGTTGTGGCAGGAGTGCTTTCTGCTGCCTTTTGCTCTGTGCCAGCGACCTTCTTTGGGACAGGCCTTTCGGGATAGGGACTCACACATTCCTTGGGCATCTCATTCCACAGGGCTGCTGCAACATCGAGGAGGGACCATCAGCTCTGAGAGTAGGGCCTAGTCCCTTTCCCAGGCTGAACAACTGGAGCTTCTCCCTCCTACCCGGGCTTGAATACCCTTCCCTGGAGTTTGACTTGTAGATACTCAGAATTCTGAGTTTCCTGGAGAGGTACAGGCCCAAGGCTGCACAGGGTACTCCACTTTTGACAAGGTTCTTAATGTAGATGTGATGAAATGGCTCAAGACTCTGGATCCACTTTGGAAGATGGCCACAACCCAGAGACATCTTGCACTTTTAGTACCAGAGGCCATAGGGTTTTTCTCCCTCTCACCCTCCAGCCTGGACTTATGCCCCACAGCTTAGGTGTAGCAATTGAGGTGCCATCATCTTGTCACAGATCCCCATCAGCTGGATGCCTGCCACACACTTTATGGTCTCTCATGGACCAGTCAGTCCAGAGACCTGAGAAGGCAAGGAACGAATTCTTCCATGTATACATCCATCTCTTCCTTTGGCTTCTCCACAGATAGGGCCAAGTCTTCTCCTCACTTACAACCTGCTGTGGCAAGGGCAGCTCCACGCTGAAAGCTAGCTTTGCCCTTAACCCATAAACTGGGTTGTCTCTTTAACTTAATCCTCTGGTGTCCTTCTGGTGGTATGGCCAGTCCTTAACTGAAAGCAGGTCTGCTGGAGTCCCTGATTCTCAGCACATTAGGAGCTAATGGGTCTCAGGCCAACTGGGTGACAAGGACAGAATGGGGTGGCAGGGAATATTGTGGCCCTTGCGTTCTCCTAGGGAGGTAGCAAGAACTGCTAGTTGGGTTGATGTCAGGTATCTTTAAACTTGGGATCAGAATGCAGGAGCTGGAGGTTGGGGTAATAACATATGAAAGATCTCCAACAGTCATAAGTCACTCCCCTGTGGCAGGCTAAGACAGGCAGCTTCTAGGACTCTTCCCCCTAGTCTCATAGCTTACAATTCTGGGTTTAAAATATTTGAGATCCACTCCCAGGAAAAGAGTATTTTTTATGGACACTTGGCAAAGTCCTGGCTAGAAGGAACTGGTAGCAGAGAGCTGGTGTTGTGAGTAACATCAATGTAGGGATAGATTTGGAAGACCAAGCCAGGACTATTTAGTTCCCTCCACATATGACACTCACAGTGATGGGTGTGTGTGGGAGGCGGGGGCGGTTGTGGCCGAACAGGGGTTGAAAGGCAGTCACTGATAGTACTGGGAGGCCTGATACTGATGAAAGCCCCTTAGGAATAACAGGAATCTGGACATGGAAGGGCATCCTATTTGGGGGGGAGGCCTTGTCAGTTAAGGACACAACCACGGTGGAGAGGGGCTCCCAGGACGAATGGCAGCAGCGGCGGCAGAATCAGGAGGGAAGCACTGAGGCTTCGGTTTAAATCTTTAATGCACCGGCTGGCTGGGCAGTGGCGGCAGGGGTTCGGCGGGGGAGGCCCCGGCCCGAGCTCTGGGGCACAGGGCCCAGGCCGCTCGACAGACAGCTCATCAGGCCCCTCAGAGGCTCCAGCTTCTGATCCCTGGGATGCGCCGAGCTGTGGGGCAACCCGACACTGGCATGAGGCGGGGCAGGGACTCCCGGATTCACCCAGATCTGAACTCCGAGGCTGAGCCATGTCCCTGCCCCGGGAGGATCCGCGGTCTCACAGCCCCCTCACCTCCGCTCCCTCCGCCACGTGCGCAGCCACGGGAAAAAGTAGAAGCAGCCCCAGTAGATCCTGCAGAGAGAAGGCGCAGCCGGACCGGGCGGGGCGGGGCTGACCCCACAGCCTCCTCGGCGTCTTTTGAAGGCCCCACGCCACCCCCTTAGAGGCGGTTCCCTCCACAGACCACGCCCCACGCGCCCCACCCCTCCCACTCCTCCCCGCCCCCAGAGAGCGCGCGCCCTCCCCCAACCCCGGAGCCGCCAGGTTCCTCCTCCGCAGAATCCCGCCTCCACTCACTCCTCCTCGGTCTCCAGCGCCACATCGTATCGCCTCAATGCCGACATGTCCCGGCTCCAAACGGTTCCTGGGGAGCGGCATGATTGGATCAAGGATTCCCCAGCCCCAGTCCCTTTCTCTTTCATTCTCAGGACCAGCCTGACTTACTCCCCGGTAATCTCAGCCAGGTGCCCCGGGACGCCTCAGTTGCCACATCGGGGCAGGGTGGCAGTGAAGATTTTAGAGGCACTAACGTTAAGGAATTAGGAGGAGGTGGGTTACCTCGGGGCCTCGAGCATTTAGGGGGCCAGGGCGAAAGGCACTGCGGTCATGGGGCCGGGATATTTGGGCCCCGGGGTGAGGAATTCCGGGGGTTGGGGTCACCTGGAGGGGGGGCTGAGGGGTCGGCGCAGCCTAAACTCCCACCCTCCCTGGCTCCACCCCGGAAACACCGTTACGGTTCGTCACAGGGACTCGTCCTGCACCAGGGGTGGGGCTTGCCTATTACCCGGAAGGGGCGGAGCTAGAGCATTTCTTCGGAGGAGGCGGAGTCAATGTCACTAGAAGATGGGGCGAGGGCCTGCCACTAAAGGGGCGAAGTTGGGGTGTATTACAGAGGCATTAGACAGACCCTTTTTTATAGGGATGGAGTCAGATTTTGGAGCTCCACGCTGGGAGATGGAGACCTCAGTAACAGGCGTCATGAAAAGATCTTTGGGATGCCGGCCAGTACTGTTTTTGCAAATCCCACCCTTAACTCTCAAGCTCCTTGGCTTGTGCCCCGATGATTGCCTTTCTTATCTGCCCCATTTCACTTGTATGACCCTTGGATGAGGAGGAATGGGCCACAAGATAGGGCCCAGTCTAGACAGGCTAGATTATGGAAATATTTGGCTGAGTGGCCTTGGCCAAGTCATTTAATGGCTAAAGGGTCACATAGCCCTTTCTCTTTGAGCTACATCCCACAGGTGCACACACAGGACACAGACACACCCACACACAAGCTTTTGTATAGATTGTGTAGGAATACACATAGTGCACAGGTATACCCACAGTACATTAGGGACATGCAATCACAAGGGCTCACCCATTCAGTACATGTACACTCTCAAGTTCACAGACCCACTCATGACCTGGGTGTTGACCTGAATTTATTTTCCTTCACAGACTCCCAAATCCCTGCTGTGCCCCACACCTTACCATTTTACCCCCTCTCCTTTCCAGGGGAGACCAAGAAATTAGTATGCTGAGGAGAGGAGCGGTGCAGTACAGGAGGCCATGGAGACAGAGGAGATGGACAAATGATTAGAATCTTTGGGAGCAGCAAGTGTATGGGTGCAGGAGTCCAGCTTGTGTGAAGCTTGTGTGAGACTGTGAGGCTGCATAGGGGAGAGTGAGCAGAATAGTGATGATGAGGGTGAGATTGGTCGTGATGGTCCTGTGAGTGAGTGAGTGAGTGTGTGTGTGCATGTGTGCCTGTCTGTATGAGGCTGGAGCTATCTCCTATTTATGGCCCCCTATAGCTTTCATTTTTTTATGTACAGAAATTTCTTCTGTTTTGTAATAAAGAATTTGACCAGCCTTTGTCTCTGGTTTCTGAGAGGGAGACTAAATCTTTGGAATTTCCAAATAGTGTTTTTGTTATTTCTGAGCCTTTTGGGTCATACCTGAGTTTATGCTGCGAGATGAGATGATGATTTAGGTTGGGGATAGTCACCAGAGAAACCCAACCATCTCATTGAATAGTTGTCCCAATCTCCAGGGAGGGGATTGGGACCGGAGATTGAGTTTAGTCATGTGGCCAACAACTCCATGATGCCTGTGTAGTGAAATCTCAATAAAAAGTCTGGATACCAAAGCTCATGGAATTTCCTGATTGGTGAACACATCTATGTGCTGGAGGGTGATCTTCCCTATGTGTCTCTATGGAGAGAAAGTGTGGAAGCTCTGTATTTGAGACCCTCCCAGACTTTGTCCTGTGTGTCTCTTCATTTGACTGTGATTGATTTTACCCTTTATAAAAAACAAATTGTAAGTATATCACTCCTGAGTCTTATGAGTCATTCTAGTGAATTGTTGAATTTGAGAGGAGGGTTGTGGAAACCCTGTGGACTTATAACCTGATGGTCAGCAATGCAGGTGGCCTGGGGACCCTACTTATGGCTGGTATCTCAAGTGGGAGCAGGCATGTTGTAGACGATGCTATTAAATCTGTGGAGCCTGAAACTAACTCTGGGTGGTTAGTGACTGAATTGAATTTCAGTAGCAGAATACCTTTCTGCTATATATTTTCTCTACTGTCTCCCTCCATCTGGAAGAACGTTTTCCCCCTCTCAAAACTCTCCTTAGTAGCCTCTCCACCCCTGTTTTCCATTAGTCTTTAGCTCTGAGAATCTTAGCCATCAGCAGTTTGTACAAGGGAAGGCTGGCAGGGTGTTGTACTGTCATACTTAGGCAAAGGTTTACAGTGGTCACCTTAAAGGCATTTGAATTATAAGTATCAAGGCTAGGGGTCAGGCTTGGTTCAGGAATAGAGGTCAGAGTAAGGAGTGCCTTCCTTTTTCTGCATGGGAGGCAAGAACCTTCGCCTGCACGAGCCAGGCAGGGGCCGAGATTTGATCCCCGCACATCATGGTTGCAGGGCAAATGCTCAACCTGCTGAGCCATCCCAGCATCCCTTGTGTTCATGCACTTTTCTATACCTCTTTCTATGCTTCTTTTAGGAAACTCCTCTCCTACTATATGTGGTCTTGATGGGTCTGACAACTAGTGTTGTTGACAGATGACAGTACCCCATTCCCTGGCCAAATATATGGAAGAATAGAGTGTGTGTTAAAAGCAGCTAATTGGAGCTTTTCATGAACGTTGATGTTCAGAGAAAGAGGTCCTCTGTTTTAGATCACTCACTATAAAATTTTAGACTTGAGGCTTCCCACGGCCATATTTCCTACTGCTAGAAAAGTATCTATAAAAAGAGGGAGACCCCACACACAAAAGAATTAGAAGTGGACTTAAGAGATGGAGATAACATTATTTTAACCCCTTACAAAAAATATTAGAAGTTGTCTTACGAGATGGAGATAACATTATTTAAACCCCTAGATCCAACTAGGGCTGAAGTAGACTAAATATTCTTACTGGATCTGGTTATGTGATATGAGAAGTTTAACTTTTTGCTGAATCTACTTTAAGATGGGCTTTTGTAATTTGCAATGGAAAGAGTCTTGAATAATTGTTACTGCATTATTATCTCCATTTACAGATGAGGAACCTAAAACTCGGAATGTCCGCAAGGGTTCTCAGCTGAAAAATGGCAGAACATTGATATATGGAGCAAAACTCTGATGTACTACCTATATACAGTAGTCCCCTCTTAATCTGTGGTTTCACTTTCCACAGTTCAAAAATATTAAATGGAAAGTTCCAGAAATAAACAATTCATAAGTATTAAATTGTGTGCTGTTCTGAGCAGCATGATGAGAGATCTGTCCTATTCAATTCCACCTGGGATATGAATATCTCTTTGTCTAGTGTATTCATGCTGCATATGCTACCTACCCATTAGTTACTTAGTAGCCATTCTCAGTTATCAGATCGACTGTCACAGTATATCACACAGTGCTTGTGTTTAAGTAACTCTTATTTTACTTAATAATGGCCTCAAAGCAGAAGAGTGGTAATATTGGCAATTTGAATATGCCAAAGAGAAACCATAAAGTCTTCCTTTTAATGAAAAGGTGAAAGTTCTCCACGTAATAAAGAAAGAAAAATAATTGTATGTTGAGCTGGCTAAGATCTGTAGTATAAACAAATCTATTAGAGGAATTTTTTTTTTTTTAAGATTTATTTTTATTGTTTTTGACAGAGAGAGACACACACACACACAGACAGAGACAGAGAGAAGGGGGAGGGCCCAGAACAGTCTCCACAGTTGCACATAATCGGTTTTTCCACATAGTTTCACTCCACAGGTGGGCGAGGGGCCGCACAGGGCAGGAACTGTGCCAGGGTCTTCACCCCAGTGAGAACCGAACTGGGGGCACTCCCCAGTTCAGCATATGGGTCCACACGGGCCGGGGTCGGGACTCAATCCCCGGTCCCTGGGGCTGCAAAGTGAGCGCTTAACCCATGGAGCCATCCTGGCTCCCCCCTTTTTTTTTTATTAGTGGAATTGTAAAGAAGGAAAAAGAAATTTGTGCTGGTTTGCTGAGAAAGAGAGAGAGAGAGAGAGAGAGAGAGAGAGACCATAGTCACATAATTTTTATCAGAGTATCAATTGTTATAATTGGCCTATTTTATTATTAGTTATTGTTAATCTTTTACTGTGCTTAATTTTTAAAAAAGATTTATTGTTCTTGACAGAGAGACAGAGAGAAAGGGGAGGGCTGAGACCAGTCTCCATAGTTGTAAGTCATCAGTTTTCAATATAGTTTCACTTCATAGGTGGTTGTGGGGCTGTGAAGGGCAGGAACTGGGCCGGGGGGCCTCCTGTTTGGGAGGCACCCTCCAGTGAGCTGGGGCTTCCTACATGGGAAGCTCGCCCCAGTGAGAACCGAACTGGGAGCACACCCCAGTTCAGCATATGGGTCTGTATGGGCTGAGGCCAGGACATGATCCTTGGACCCTGGGGCTGCAAGATAAGCCCTCAACCCACTGAGCCATCTTGGCATCCTCATGTGCTTAATTTTTTAAAAAAGATTTATTTGATTTTTCACAGAGAAAGACAGAGAGAGACAGAGAGAAGGGGAAAGGCCCAGAGCAGTCTCCATAGTTGTATGTCATCTGTTTTCAGCATGGTTTCTTTCCCACAGGTGGGCGGGGGTCCTCCTGCATGGGAGGCATGCCCCAGTTCAGCATATGTGTCCACTTGGGCCGGAGTTGGGATTAGATTCTTGGTCCCCAGGGTTGCAAAGCGAGTGCTTAACCCGCTAAGCCATCCCAGCTTCCCCCAAATTTCTCTTTTTAATACCTCTATTTCAACTCTTATCTGCACTAGAAAACCATCTAGTGCCCAGCAAAATAAAGGGCTCTCCAGTCAAAAGGCCCCGTTAGATCTAGAAGTAGGTTAGCCACCCTTTTATTAAGTCTGTCACTTCAGGATATCACCCTGTTCCCCAGGTGGCTTTGTTACTGAACTCAAGGGGTTCACCATTTGGGGTAGTCTATTTAAGAATGAGCCGTGGTTGTTGTTAGGTTGTTTCATTTACTTGTAGCAAGTAAAGGAAATGGGATTTGCATCCAAACTCTATATCCCCAAAGGGAGGCTTAGCCATTGCTTATATACACTATTTGGTTAATTACATGTTAATTTCTCCTTTGTAGTTGGCTACACTTATATCTGGTTGAGTTCTGCACCTGTAAAGTACTGTGCTACATTTTAACATTTAGCAAGACTAACATTTAGTAAGAACTTTCTAGACCTTGAGACCCTGTTCTATCTAACAGCTTTTCAACCTATTTCTTCCAAACAATACTACTCTCTAGGAGAAAAGATTGTGTCTGTGTGCATGTGTCTGTGTGCTCATGTCTGTGTGTATGCAATCACATATGTATGTCTGTGTGTGTCCTTGTGTCCGTTTTGTGATTATATGTTTAAATGTCTGTGCTGTGTCCTTACTGTATGTAAGTGATTGTGTGATTGATTACATGCCTGTGTGTGTGTGTATGTGGGCACAGACATATGAACTTGGGTGAGGGTGTTGGCGCTTGTGTGTTCTGTGTGGATGTGTATTGTAGCTGCTTGTTCAGTTCATCCTTTTGTGGCTGTCAGTCTCACAGGGCCTGTAGCAGGCATCCATTGCATAGGGAAAAGAGAATATGGGGCTTCTGTCCTGGGCTCTCAACCTCATGAGGCCAGTAGAGGGCATCTAGTGTACAGAAAATGAGATTCGTGGCTCCTGGCCTGTGTAAGGGGGGCTCGGGCTTGTTCCAGAAAGGAGCTGGAAATGAGCAAGCAACCTGATGACTCAGCTCTTGAAAGTCCCTGATCCTGGGAAGGGGTCTGTTTCAGCTCCCATCCTTCTCCACACCCTTTGTCCAAATCCAGGGTGTCCTGGCTCAACCAGAGGGGCAGAGCTTGGTCCTTCAGTCAGTCCTAGAGTGTGGGTAGACTATTGCACAGGACTTTCAGAGGTCATAGAACATCAGACTTGGGGAAGTCTTGAGCAATAGTACACCACCCTTCCCTGCCTTCTGCCCCCTGGAGCTTGAAGTAAATCCCTGCCAGAGTTCCCTGAACATATCCCTCCTTCACTTCCTGCAATTTGGGTCAATTCTGGCCCCAGAGTTCCTGGTCCTGGGCTGAACTTACTTGGGAGAGGTTCAGGAGTCAAGGACCCCTGAGCCCAAAGTAGAACGTGACCTATGTGGCTAGAGATGAGGTGCCCTGGAGGCTCAGAGGGAAGGCAGGGGAGGCTGCAAGGAAAAAGGAGCTCTGCAGAGCCTTGAAAATGGGTGAGTCAGGAGGGAGGAAATCTCAGGTAAAATGAACAGCAAGCAAAGACTCAAGAGGGACAGGGATTTGTGATTAATTCCAGTGTGGGTGAGGCAGGGGAAGGGTAAATGGTGAAAGAGGCTGTGTGTATCGGGGTAATCCCTAGGGTACTTGGGACACTTCCTGGTGATGCCATACCCAGTGGTCAAAGGTAACGGAAGACTCCTGTAACCTTAATTAGGCAGGACTGGCATCCCTTAGATGTAAAGTTTTGGGTCCCTTAGCAGGCACAGAATGTCAGCCAGCTGAGGTGCCAGTTGGAAGTAAAAGGAATGAGTCATAGAGGAAGTGTGGTCAACAATCCTAAAATTCCTGCCCCCAGTGCGCATGCCCTGTATAACCTTGCTTTGAGGCTTATTCTATATGGCAAAAATGAAGCAATTTTGCAGATGTAGTTAAGGTCCCTAATCGAGTGAGTTAGTCAAAAGGGAGATTACCTTGGATGGCCTGACCTAATCAGGCGATCCCTTTAAAAAATGTGTCCAGGGAAAGCTGGGATGGCTCAGCGGGTTAAGTGCTCGCTTTGAAGCCCCAGGGACCGAGGATCGAATCCCGGCCCCGGCCCATGCGGACCCACATGCTGGACGGGGGAGTACCGCCAGTTCAGTTCTTGCCAGGGCCTATGCAGGAGCCTCCCGGCCCGGTTCCTGCTCTGTGCCCGCCTGTGGAGTGAAACTATATGGAAAACTAATGTCAACTGTGGAGACTGCTCTGGGCCCTTCCCCTTCTCTCTGTCTCTCTCTGTCAAAAATCAATAAAATAAATCTTTTAAAAAAAAAAAGTGTCCAGAGATAAGAAATAAGAAGCAGCAACAGATGCTCTCATGTTGGCCTTGAAGAAGCAAACTGCCATATTGTGGCGAAGGCCATGTAGCAGAGAGTGGCAGGCAGCTCTAGGAACTCAAGGCCTCAGTTCTACAACCACAACTGCCAACACCCAGTGAATTTGGAAGAGGATTCCAAGCCTGAGGTGAGATGGCAGCCCTGAACTCACCTGAGTTCAGCCTGGTGAGACCCTGGGCGTAGGACCCAGTCAACATGTACTGGGACACTTGACCCCACAGAAACTGTGAGATGATCAATTTGGAATGTTTGAAGCTGCTAAATTTGGGTCGCTTTGTTATATACAACAATAGAAAACTAATGTAGGAAGGAAGTGAGAAATGCCAGTTAAGCCCCAGGACCAGTCTCAGAACTACTGATTATAGCTTTTATTCTTATTGCCTACCTGGTTGTGAAATGTCCCTATTTCCTTAACTGACTCCCCTTTTCTTACATCCTCCTTCATTCCATTCTTGAATATAGGTTGTTGTGGTGATTACTACCACTCACCAAAATTATGGTTTATTTCTCCTTCTGGCAGTCGCCCCCTTGAAGTTAGGCATGACTGTGTGACCTACTTTGGCCAAATAACTATGTGTACAATGGCATGTGTCATTTGTGGATAGAAGCATTTAAACAAAGTTTCTTCTTGCTGTTTTTCTTGGCTGGAGTGATCATGGAAGCATGCTGAGATGAAGGAGCATGCTAAAAGATCAAGGTGGCCTGGAATGTTGAATCACTACAGTTGAATGGAGTACAGCTGCTCTAAAGACCCTGTCTAGACCCACAGCAGGTGTGGTATACATGGGGAATAGAATTTTATTGTGGTAAGCCTCTCAGAGTTGGGTGCCATTTGTTATGGCAGCATAACCCAGCCTATCCTGACCAATCAGGTATGTTAGGGATAGTTATCATTAGGTGTTGTAGATGAGATTGCAATAAAACTAGAGGAGGAACGGATGCCACTCCGAGAGCTTGGATTTAGAATTGGATTTTGCTACAAGCTGAATTATGTCCCCACAGAATTAATAAGTTGAAGCCCTAACCCTCAATATTACTGTATCTGAAGATAAAGTCTTTAGGAAGTAATTTAGGTTAAATAAAGTCATAAGGGTAGGGTCATAATAGGACGGTGGCCTTACAAGAAGAGGAAGAGAGAGCTCTCGATGTCATATAAGGATACAGTGAGAGGCAGACATCTGTATGCTAAGAAGAGAGCTCTCACCAGAAACCAACCATACTGGTAGCTTGATCCTGAACTTCTAACCTCCAGAACTGTGAGAAAATAAATTTCTGTTTAATCCGCCCCGTCTATGGTATTCTATTATGGCAACCCAACCCAACCAAGACAGGTGTGCTACTTGCTAAAAGTTCCAAGTAGTCGATTTGAGGAGGGGTGAATTTTTTTTGTTGTATAAGCAAAAGTGATATTTTTTAGGTGATATCCTTAAATTTTTAAGAAGCCTAGGGTTTGGGAAGAAGAATGTATATTGATGTAGGATAGCCATAGGGTGGACTATAGAGATATCTATCAATGTTTTTCACTGCCCACAACCTTAACCCCTTTCTTTCTTTCTTTCTTTCTTTTTTTTGTTAGATATATTGGGGTGACATTAATTGATATCAATTACATTGTTTCCAGGTGTACAATTCTACATTACATTGTCTATACATCTCATTATGTGCTCACCACCCAGAATCAGCTCCCTTTCCATCACTGTGTACTTAACCCCTTTCTATGGTTTAAGAAATTTCCTATTATATGAGTCTAAGTTACAAGTAGAACTTGCCTTCCATCATAGAACCCTCAAGGGTCACATGCAGCTGAGACTTGGGCACATGATTTTGGCTTAGCTAATCAGAAGCACCTTTTAAGGACTGTGACTAGGAAGCTAGCAGTGATACAAAGGAGCAGGGTTAGGAGAGAATCCATTTTGATGGTGGTAGGAGTGGTGGCAGAAGGGGTGTCTGTTTTCCAGGGGCAGCTGCAGCTGTGATTCCAGAGGAGGAATCTGGCAGGGGGAACCTAATATTTGAGGGGCCTTGGAACAATGGTACAGATGGAGGCCCACATACCATGTATCTAAATAAAAGTTTTAAATCAAGCTAACAAATTGTCAAATAAAAACGCTTCTCTTACTACCAGCTAACTCACCACTCGTGCTTACCAGATGCTGGGCACTGCTCTCGGTGCTATTGGTGTTCTTATGGGCTGAGGGATGAAGGCTGAGGGCGGGGAAGGCCAGCTGAGGTAGAAAGGCCTGGCTCGCCAGAAAGAGCTGGATAAACAAGAGAAGCTCAAGGCCAATAAACGTTCAAAACAACGTAAAGGCCAGGTTCAAATTTAGAATTCTTGGAATGATGGAATGAGGTAGTAAGGAGACAGCCAAGCTACTTGTCCCCTTTCTCTCCCCACATCTACTTACCCTCAGGTTCATCTTGTACCATGAAGGGCCTCCTCTGCTTGGCACAGACACTCCAGCCTCATACATATTACTCTTTCCATATGACTTGGAAATATCTACCTCTTGACCATTCTCTGGACTGAGAAGTGTGCACATCAGCGAGACAGTCCATCCTCGGAAGGGCAGACGTGAAGAAGAGGCCTGCATGGACTCTGGAAGCTGCTTGGGGCCATGTGAGCAGGGGATTCTCTAGTTTTCAGTTCCTGAAGTGTGGTCTTAAAGGAGAAGCACAAGCTTCAGATGCCCCCTTAGCCCTGTGTACTCTTTGCCCTGTGCCCAGAGACATGACTGGAGAAGGGCCAGAGCAGGGCCCACTAAAACATGGAATACAGGGAAGGGACCCCAGTTGTCTACTGTAAGGGTGGTGCTGGCATTTGGCATCCCCTTTGGTGGTGCCACCATGCTCTGCTGGAGGGCTGTCTGAACAGTCCTGGCGCTACTGCATGTTTTGTGAGTGTTACGTCTGCCTTATTCTTATTCTTTATTAAGAATAAGATTCTTCCTTATTCTTCTTTATTCTTCCATTTTCTGTACCTTCACCTTCCTAAGGTTTGTCTTCCTTCCTTCCTTCCCTCCCCCACTCCCTCTGCTCTCTGTAAACTTTCACAATGAACTTTATTATATTTACATTTGCATGCTAGTGGCAATCATCGGGATCCAGAGCCCTCAGTAGGGCAGCGTCAAAACTTCTGGGGTTAAAGCTGTCCACTTCCGCAGGTTGGAGCCCAGCATAGCTCATGTGTTCTGCCTCCCCGTGGAAGCCAATGGGAAGACTCGAAGGGCCTAGGAACAGAAGTGGGGCCAGAGGTCTGACTCCATCATCAACTTTTATCTTCAGGATTTCCACCCTAACTCTGTCTCCCTCCCTGTCCTGCCCTTCCCTGGCCCCTTAGGAGACAGAAGTGGCCCTCAGAAGTGGATCCTTCAAGTGTCTGATCCTGCCCCTGTGTTCCCTAGATGCTCTGCCCTGCAGAGGTCCCACCAGCATGGCTCAGAGGCTCCCTGAGAGGCTGTCCCTCCCAGAAGCCCCACCCATAGGACCCCTAGTCCTTTCCTTACCCTTACCGTCTGGATCCTAGCCCCGCCTCTCTCCTCCATTCCTCCTTAACTTGCAACATTGCCAGGTCCTGGCCTCTGTTACTCCCTGGGCATGGAGGTAAGAAGGTTGGAAGAGTCATAGCCTGATCCTCTTCTCCAGTGCTCCACTTGGGAAAACAGGCAGACCTGGAGAACCCGTGCCTACTTCTTCTTGATGCTGTGGGGAAGCCAACTCCCTTACGCTGGAGAGGTCCAGGAGGCTAGAGGCCCTCGAGGGGGCATCTCTAGGTCTGGGCTCAAGCACTAAGTACTGCTTGAGGGCTTCAGCTTCTCTTATTCATCCCCAACTCTTCCTAGCAAGCTATGCCTTTACCTCAGCGAGACATCCCCGCCCCCAGCCTTCATCCCTCAACCCATAAGAACGCCAATAGCACTGAAAGCAGTGCCCAGCATCTGGTAAGCACTCATGGTGAGTTAGCTGGTACTACAGAGCCAGGTCCTTCCATGGGGACAAAGTCGTAGGGGCCATTGAGGAAGTCCTCTGACCAGAAAGGTGCTTGCTTATTTCCACAGAGGGGCTCTTAGAGGAAACTCCCCACTTGGGAGATTATTTCCAAGGTTTTCTGGCTGTCTCGAGTTTCCCAGAGGCCACAAGGGGGCTTACCAAGAAATTTAACAGGAGATGATGAAAGTATGATCAAATCCACATGGGACTGACTGTGACCAAACACCCACGCAACAGATAGCCCCACTGTCTTAAGAACTGGATGTGGGGGAAGCCCGGATGGCTCAGTGGGTTGAGCACTCCCTTCGCGGCCTTGGTCCAAGGATCGAATCCTGGCCTCGGCCCTTGCGGACCCATATGCTGAACTGGGGTGTGCTCCCCGTTTGGTTCTCACCAGTGTGAGCTTCCCATAGGGGAGACCCCAGGCCCACTTCCTACCCTGTGCATCCCTGCGCCCACCTGTGAAGTGAAACTATATGGAAAACTAATGCTGTCAACTATGGAGACTGCTCTGGGCCTTCCCCCTTCTCTCTATCTCTGTCTGTCCCTCTCTCTGTCAAAACCAATAAAAATGAATCTTAAAAAAAGAGAGAACTGGGTGTGCTCCTGGTGTGAGTGGAAGAGGGGCATCATGGGGAAGGGCAGTGCTCAGCTACATTCTTTTTTCATCAGATGCGGCCTGGGCCTTGTTCTGGGCCAGCCCCTGTGCAGGGCAATTTGGCGATGGAGACAAACAGGCCCAGTTCTCTCTTCTGGGAACTGTCCGTGGGCAGGGCGGGGAGCTTTCTGTCTACTTCCTGAGCTGGGAGTTCCCTGAGCAGGGGTGTCAGGCCCCTTTAGGGAGATGTTGGCTGCTGGCTAGGGAGGTATCATTCAGCTGCTGGCCTTAAACCTGTAGGTGCCATGTGCCCTGGAGAGGAAGGTGCCCGCCTACAGGCAGGCATCAAGGCCCCTATATTCTGGTTGGGGAGTTAGGAGTCCACAGCATTCAGAGAGCTGGCAGCTTCATCACTGTCAGAGAGGCAGGTAGACCTGCCCCATCAGAACTTGAGATAAAGAAGCCACACTTGTCAGTGAGTGATAGTGAAACAGCAGGTGTGGGTTAGATGAAGTCACAGTGCTGTGAATGAGTTGAGACAGGTCCTGAATTGCTGGGCTAAGCCTTCATGTATCTGGCAAGGAGTTAAGGAGATAAAACCCAGTGCTCTGTTGGTGGCTGGGGATGGGAAAAGAAGGAGGGAGAAAACGGGGAGGGAAGGCACTGTCTGGGGAAGTCTCGGGAGTGCCACATGCCAGCGCCATAGGGGCTCTGGTGTCCACCACTCACATCCTCAGAATTCTTCATCTGTTTCACTGGCTCCTGGAGTATGTTCTCTCTTCCTGAGCCTCAGCTTCCCCTTTGTTCCCAGAGGGTGGCCCCCGGACCCCAGAAAGGGGTGGTATTTCTGAACGTGTGTGATTGTGGGGGAGCCTGTGTGAATGCTGGGCATTGAGCCTGAGACCCCAAATCAGTCTTTGGAGGGACTTTAAAAAATTAAGCCACTCCCCTCACCACCTGACAGTGAGAGAACTAAGGCCTTGGAAGGAAGAGCGAGGAAGGAGCTTGCCTAGAGCCCCACAGTGAAGGGCAGAAACAGGATTGTAGGTATTTGGGCATTGAGCTCAAGACCTGTTCCTGTACCCCCCAGTGTCAGTGTCAGGGGGGAAGTGTCCAGGGGCCTCTGTGCTGGGAGCTCTTCCTCGGTTCCCATCCTCACCTCACCTCCTCATAGTGTTGCCCCAAGGGTCCAGATGGAAGGTTTGTGTCCCTCTAGCAGGCTGACCTCTGCTTGGCTTCACTGGTTTGAGGCAATGTGCCCCCCTCACACTTATATGTGTCCTCTGCCTGCTGGGGTGCAGGGCATAGAGTCCAAAGGGAGTCCACAGCTGGGACCTTTAGAACTCCATGGTTGGCTGACTTGATAAATGGATTAATGGATGGATAGGCATGTGGGTGTGTGGGTGGGAGGAGGGATGGAGGTCTAATGGATGCCGGGGCAGCTAGATGGATGGATGCATGGATGCATGAATGGACGGGTAATTTCTCCCTTACAGCAGAGCCCAGCTTCCCAGCCACAGCAGTTGTTCTTGCAAACTATCCTCAGTTCCTCCCATTCCTTGTGACTCGTAAGACCTGGGATATCTGAGATTTTAAACACCTGCTTATGAGAGCAGAGGAGAGGAAGAAGCTGCAGCTCTCAACTCAGTGAGGAGGGGCTCACACACCACTTGTCCTCTTCCCAGGATGCCCGGGCCCACCTGGTGTTGTTACCAGGTGCAGTGTATCTGGTATAACGATGGCCCCTCTTGCCAGGCAAGGATGCTCAGTCTGGTGTCTTAGCTGCCATTCAACCCCAGGGGCACAAACTTGCTGCTCCCAACTGGACAGGCCCTTAGAGGCCATAGTCAGGCCATCCAGTCTCCTCAGGGGACTTTCCAGGCACAAAAACTTCACTCCTGGGGATGTCAGGATAACTCAGCGGTTGAGCACCTGCCCTGCAATCTCGAGGTCTGGGGTTCAATACGTGGCCTGTGCAACCACATATGCTGAACTGTGGCACAACTGGTAACCACTGGGGTGGCTCCAAGGTGCACATTCTCACCTCCCACGTGGGAGGCCCCCCTGTTTGGTTCCCACTCTGTGTAGGTCCACACCCACCTGCGTGGAACAAAACTATGTCCTAACTAATGATGGGCAGCTATGGAGACTGCTCTGGGCCCTCCCCCTTCTCTCTCTCTCTTCTCTTAATAAAATAAGTCTTTTTTTTTTTTTAATAAGTCTTTTTTTAAAGATTTATTTATTTATATCTTTTACAAAGATAGAGAGAGACAGAAAGGGAGGGCCCTGATCAGTCTTCATAGTTGTACATCATCAGTTTTTGACATGGTTTTGTTCCACACAGGTGGGTAGGGGGCTGCGTGGGGCAGGAACCAGGCCAGGGGGCCTCCTGCATGGAAGGCATGCCCTCTGGAGCCAGGGGCCAAACCAGGGGGTAATAACTGATCTGGGGGCCTCCCACATGGGAAGCACACCCCAGTTCAGCATATGGGTCCACACAGGCCGGGGTGGGGGTAGGAATTCAATCCTCCATCCCGAGGCTGCAAAGCAAGCGAGCGCTTAACCTGCTGAGCCATTAGGGCTTCCCCTAAAATAAGTCTTTAAAAAATAAAATTCATTCCTCCCAGCAGGCTGCTGTAAGGGTCACAGGGCTTTTGTCTACCAGAGCTGAGCCTCCTTCCCTGTGACACCCCTGGTCTCAGTGGGCTGCAGGGGTGTGGTAGGGTTCCTCCATGCTGAGTCGCCCTAGTTTCCCTGGCGGCTCCTTCTGCCACCCTCTTGGCCCTCTCCCGTGGCTCTCAAGTCCATCGAGCAGTATCTCTGGGCAGTGTGGCCCCAGGACTGCCGAGATGGGGCGTACCTGGCCCAGACTGACTGGGAGAGAGAGGAGGGCTGGCTCAAAGGTCAGAATCTGATTGGACAGATGAGCCCTCATTCACCCTTGGCGGCGAGCCTTTTCTCACAAATTTACTTGTTCTCTAGACAAATATGTATTGAGTGACTAACTTGTGCCAGGCAGCGTGCTGGACACCAGGGACAGTGTAAACCAACATACACAAGACCCCTGTCCAGGAAAGCTGACCAACTAGCCCTTATAGCTCAGTGCGATGAGCGCTGCGAGGGGAAGGGGGCTTGGGAGGGAGGCGCCCTAGGTTTGAAAAGTCTTTCTGGAAGAAGTCATCCAGACCCCAGTGGGAAGCTAGGTGGGCAGCAGAGAAAGAGTGTTCCAGACAGAGGGAATGGCATGGGTGGATGGCTACTTCCCCTCCAGGCAGCAGAGCTGGGCTCCCTGAGCCTCCCCCAGCTGTGACAGCTGGTTCCTGACAACTCCCTCCCCCCAGTGATACCGGATCCCTGAGACACCTGGGTGCTGGAACACTGTGGTGGAGAGCTGGCGGCATGAGAGAGTTTGGAGGGTTCAGGAAACAAACTCAGGTTTAATGTCACTGAACCAGGAAGTGTGATAGGGCTTTGAGGAGACGTTAGGTAGGCCCCTGATTGTGAGAGCTGATCCTAAGGATAGTGTGTGAGCTGGAGGTCAATGAGGAGTTTGCTCAGGCTGCAGGGTAGAAAATAGACTCTTCCGTTTCATCTCCCCGCTTCCTATCGCGGCCCACCTGAACAGACAGCAAACAGACAGATCTGTGGGTACCAGTGGTCTTTATTGAAAGCATTGCAGTCTGGGTGTGGAGGGAAAGCTGTGCTCCCGCCCCACGCGCGCTCTCGCTCACGTTCACATTCACACTCCCACTGACACTGCCAGGGCTGGGTCAGGTCAGGTGCAGAGGAGCTGGAGGCCTGTACTCCTTTCTGGCCCGTGGTTCCCAGGGCCGCAGAGATTCACATTCCTTCAGTCAGACACCGGGCTCCCTCTGGAGCCGTCATGGGCTAATTCCTGTGGCGCTTGTTCTGGGAGAGGAAGAAGAGGCAAGGTCATGAGCCAGGTCGTGGGCAGGGGCTCAGAGGGAAGAGGCAGGGCGGGGGAGGGCCGGGCTTGCCTTGGCAGAATTCCTTTGCAGTCTCCGGATGATGCGATCCACCCAGGGCTGATCTGGGGGTGCACAGAGCTGGTAACCTTTTAGTGTGGTGAACCTGAAATCAGAGTTCAGAGGTCAGATAGAATGGAGCCTTGGAATCCAGCTTCCTGGCAGGCCCAGGTGTGAGGGGCAGAGGTTGGGGACCACATCTGAGAACCTGTTTCAGGGGCTGGGCTTGTCAAGGAGAAGAGAGATAAAGTGGGGGAACATGGAGGAGATGAGGCTCGATGCACTCCTCCCCACAACTCACACAACAGCAGGCACTCTGCAGCCATCCTTGATGAGGAGGTAGCGGAAGGATCGCACAATGTTCCCAGGTATCTGGCGCGGGTTCACAGACAGGCAGCAGTCTTCTGCATCATTGGCACCACCCAGAGCTGGAGTGATGGGCGAGAGGGGGGAAAAGGTAATGTCAGAACACAGGGACCTTGAGGAGGGGAAGCCACAGCCCTAACTGGGATTCATGACACGTGTGTGTGTGTGTGTGTGTGTGTGTGTGTGTGTGTGTAGGCAGCTAGACCTGACATTTAGCCACCATGAAATATAGTGAAATACTTTTAAGCTATTTGGTAAACAAACAACCTGAGCCCCACATATGGCTTCCTGCTGTCCTGATTACCCCAGTCTCTCTCCTAGTACCTTTCAACTTTCCCACAAATGAAGAGTTAATGCTGCTGACAGCATTAGCTTGGTGGGGAACAGGGGTTAGGCTAGCAGGAGGCTGGGTTAGAGGACCTATGAATTTCTAAATATTTTGACTATTAGCCCACTTCACTGTCTGCCATTCTCCCCACCTTAGGCAAATATATATTGTTCTCTTTTCTGCCTGGGAAACAGGCAGCAGGATATAGAGACTGCAGAGGGATGGGCAGCCAGAGGTCCTGGGATACCGCAGGAGGCAGACACACATTGGAATTCAGGTAAATCCAGATGCACCTCACTCACAGGCACACAACACAGGCCACAGCGCACCCCCAGGTTCACTGAACCATGCAGACCTAACTCGAGGCCCCTCTGTTCAGTGCTAAGCAGTCTGAGGTCTAGATATCCCCTTCCCCTCCTTCCCCTGCAATCCTCCAAGTCTTACCAGGAGAAGTCCAGAGAGACAGCAGGCTGAGAACCAGGAGTGCGGCCGCATGGAATGCCATGGAGCAGGACGAGCGGAGGCCGACCAACAGCGAGGGTGTGCGCGTCTCTGGGCGTGTGCAGGAGGCTGTGAGGCTGAAAGTTGGCTGGGAGTGGAAAACGTACAGATGTCCTTGTGTGGTGTATGGGGGGTCCTGCAAATGTGAGTGTGGAAGCCTGTGTGAGAGTGTAACTGCCGACTGCCTCCTTTTTATTATGGCTCAGAACTTTCCCTGTCCCTGCTCAGAAATTCCCCTCCCCATCCTTTGCCCCCCTCTTTCTGGTGGGACTCTGCTCTCCCTTTCCCCTCCCTCAGCAGCTTCCCCCCTCTTCTGCTTTCTTTGGCTTCAGCTCTGAGAACCAAAACAGTCTGCAGTCCAGCCAAGAGAAAGGGAGTGCTCACGTCAGCTCTTGAGAGAGGGCTTGCACCATCACCTCATTGGTGTCATTTGCATCATCAACCAGGGGGGCTGGCCTTCAGGGGTGATGGTCAGGATTGGGGGCCAGAGGGAGGAGATGTGTCCTCTACCCTGAGTTTGTCCCTCACTCTCACTTGATTCCCTGTGGTTCTTCTCTCTGGTGCAGGTGGAAAAGAAGGCTTCCTGGTGCCCTGGGAACAAGCATGGAGCCTAGGTAGTCCCTGAAGCCATCCCAATGCCTGTTCATCATCAGCTGGGAACCCTCCTTTGGGACAGGCAGAACCGAAAGGAAACGTTACTTGGAAGGAGGCCCAGCACCCCCACTCGCATCTCAGGCCTCTGGGATTGAACCTCCTGGCTCTGTGAGCTCTGACCATTTCCCTACTTACCATTTTCACATGCCGAACACCTGGGTCAACAGAACAGCTGGAGGGCGCCTGGCCTGGCATAGCCCCCTTCATCCTTCCCCTCTTCTTCAGCCTGAGAACCAAGAGGGGATTTCTAAGGAGAAGGGGTGGCCAGCTTCATACTCAGACAAATTCCCAAATTTCAAGGAATTGACAGGTGGGGGAGGGGGACAAGTGATTTTTACGAGAACAATCAGAAGAGAAGGCCTTGAAAGAAAAATGAATATGTGGGATACCCATTCAGCCATCCCACTCAAGCTCTGGACCCTCTTTTGGATGGGGTGGTGTTTCCATCATAAGTCTTTTGTTGTTTTTTTTTAAGATTTATTTTGTTTGAGGAGAGAGAAAGAGAGAAAGAGAGAAAGAGAAAGAAGTGGGGAGGGCCCAGAGCAGTCTCTACAGTTGTACTATGTTAGTTATGATGTGCAACAAAAAGTAGATTTTATATGACAACCAGTGACAACCACCTCAGTGGTTGGACTGAGAAGAAGCTCCAAAGCATTTCCCAAAGCCAAACTTGCACCCAAAAAAGGTCATGGTCACTGTTTGGTGGTCTGTTGCCTGTCTGATCCACTACAGCTTTCTGAATTCTGGCAAAACCATTTCATCTGAGAAATGTGCTCAGCAAATCCATGAGACGCACTGAAAACTGCAATGCCTGCAGCCAGCATTGGTCAACAGAAAGGGCCCAATTCTCCACGACAACGCCCAACTGCACGTCGCACAACCATTGCTTCCAAAGTTGAGCAAATTGGGCTATGAAGTTTAGCTCATCTGCCATATTCACCTGACCTCTCACCAACCCACTACCACTTCTTCAAGCATCTCACCAACTTTTTGTCGACATTCAATATTATTTTATATTAATTTCAGATGTAAAGCATAGTGGTTAGATATTTATGTAATTTAAGAAGTGATCCCCCTCCCTAGTTTGGTGCCCACCTGGCACTATACATAGTTATTACCATATTATTGACTATATTTCCTATCCTTTACTTTACATACCCATGTCTATTTTGTAACTACCAATTTGTACTTCTTAATCCCTTCACCTTTACTATCCTGCTTCCAACCTCCCTCCCATCTATCACCCCAATAAATCTAGTACCCATCTGACACCATACAGTTATTACAATATTATTGACTATACTCCTTATGCTGTACCCTGCATCCCATGACTACTGTGTAACAACCAACCTGTACTTCTTAATCCCTTTCCCATTTTCACCTACCCCCAACACTGCTCCCATCTGGCAACTATCAAAATGTTCTCTGTATCTATAAGTGAAATCTATTGTGTGACATTTGTCTTTCTCTTTCTGACAGTCTACTCATGTTGTTACAGGTGGCAAGATTTCTTTTTCTTTTTTCTTTTCTTTTTCTTTTTATTATTTTTGACAGAGAGAGAGAGAGAGAGAGAGAGAGAGAGAGAGATACAGAGACAGAGACAGAGAGAAGGGGGGTGAGGGCCCAGAACATTCTACAAAGTTGCACATCATTGGTTTTTCCACAGAGTTTAATTCCACAGGTGGGCTTGGGGCTGCACAGGGCAGGAACTGGGCCAGGGGTCTCATCCTGGTGAGAACCGAACTGGGGGCACTTCCCAGTTCAGCATATGGGTCCACACGGGCTGGGGCCAGGATTCGATCCTTGGTCCCTGGGGTTGCAAAGTGAGTGCTTAACCCACTGAGCCATCCCCGGCTTCCCCAAGATTTCATTCTTTTTTAATGTCTAAATAATATTCCATTGCATATGTATACTACCTCTTCTTTATCTATTCATCCATTCTGGGATACCAAATTTGCCTTCATATCTTGGCTATTGTAAATAATGCTGCAATGAACATATATATGGATGCACATGACTCCTCAAATAATGTTTTGGGTTTCTTCAGATAAATACCCAGAGTAGGATTACTGAGTCTTCCTTTTGTCTCTTGTTACAGACTTTGTTTTTTTTGGGG
>PVKE010021278.1:0-26682 GCA_004027555.1 Craseonycteris thonglongyai | reverse complement strand
TCTGCAATTATAGAAATATTCATTATTAGAGAATTGATTGTAATGGGATTTAACATGTTACAATTAACTAGTACTAGGTTTTTAAGTGGAGAAGCTTGACAATTATTTAGCAATTTAAGTAATATGGAAAGCCACCCATATAAAAACAAAAACAAAAACAAATCTACTTAGAGCCCCTAAAAGCACAGCAAATGAGAGAATTTAAAGAAATAATAAGCTACAGAACTTCCAAGTAAGTTGACTAGGTTTTCCAATAGTCTGCTTTTGAATTGCTTCATTTATGTCATCTAATTAAAAAACAAAACAAAACAAAAACAGGATAATGACAAAATGACTGAAATTTCATGTGGGCATTATGGTACTCTCCCAACATCTTCTGAGTGATCACTCCTGCATCACAAAACCAAAATCCTCAGAGGTACCACCCTCAGCAATTAGTTTTCCCACTAACATGGAAGTATATAGGTATGTTTATCTTAGGCTCTTCTCTTCAAGTCCCTTGATTCTAGGATATTAGCACTCACATATTATTACACAATATAGAAATGATCTTTTCTGAAAATAGGCAATACAGCATTTACCTCTCAGACTACCCTTTTCAATGATTGCATGACTATTAATGACCTTATTACTATTCATGGCAGCCAGATATCTCCCAGTAACCAAGGATGCAAAAGATTTTAGGTTGTTATTTTTTTTAATGGTAGTCACACACACATGATGTAAGATCCAGGGTATGGGCCAGAGGAACTATTCTTCATTCTCAGGCTCTTATGCCAATTTCTATCCAGAAGAAACTGCTGTTGCAAGGTTCTTGTGTGAGCTGCCAGAGCTACTGTGCTTTTTTCCACAAGTGGTAGCATTTCAAACACAGTGCTGTGCAGTGCACTAAAAAAAAATTAACAGCTTTATTGAGGCATAATTTACACCCCAAATAATTCATCCATTTTTATGTGAACATTTGGTGATTGTTAGGAAGTTTACAGAATCATGCAACTGTTGACACTGTCAAATTTTTACAACATTTACATCACTCAAAAAGATCCCTGTTGACCGTTCGCAATCATTCCCTGTTCCCACCTGAACCACAGGAAACCACTAATTTACTTTCTATCCCTATAGATTGGCCTTCTCTGGATATTTTATATAAATGCAATAATATAATATTTGATCTTTTATGATAGGCTTCTTTCACTTAGCTTAATGTTTTTAAGATTCATACATATTATAGCATATAACAGTATTTTATACCTTTTTAGTGCTTAGTATTTTATTATGTAGATGTGGTTTATTCATTAATCGGTGGATGGCCATTAACTTTTTGGTTTCTTCCCACATTTGAACTATTGTGAATAATGTTGTTGTGAATCTTCACACACAAGTCTTTGTATAAGCATACTTTTTCATTTCTTGTGAGTAGGTGTGAAGAAGTAGAATTTCTGGGTTGTATGGCAAATTTATGTTTAACATTTTATGTACCTACCAAGCTATCTCCAAAATGACTTTTTATTCCCTATATTAAGGAAAGTGTTAACTTAGTTGGCCTGTATTGCTCAAAATCTGCACATTTCCAAGAAAGATCTGTCATTAGGAGTGACTCTTGGCTGACTCTTGGGAGGTAAACTCTGAGTTCTTGGAATATTCTGCCTGATAAGGGTATCTTTTGTATGCCTGATGCATTTGGGCCATCAGTTTGATCAGATAGTTTATGTTAGTAGTGTGATTTGTAGAGAACATCTATTTTTGTTCTGGGGGAGCTGGAGTCTGAGTAGCTGAGGCCAGCGGTACAGATGTGACATGTCAACATAGCTTATGCCCCATAAAATCTCTGGATACCAAGGCTCAGGTGAACTTCCTTGAATGATAATACTTTGCATGTGTTGTCATACATCATCGCTGAAAGAATCATGTGTCCATGTGACTCCCAAGGGAAAGGACACCTGGAAACTTGTACCTGGTTTCTGCTGGACTTCATCCATGTGCCTTATACTTTCGTTGATTTAAATCTGCATTCATTCCTGTAATAAACAGTAATCAGGAATATAACAGTGTTTCTTAGTCCTGTGAGTCCTTCTAGTGAACCATCATGCTGAGGATGGGCTTGGGGACCCACGCAACACAAACCTTTCCCATTTTTTTATTTTGTGTTCATCTTGCTGTTATTTTATAAGATGTTTATAACTGATTAAGAAACTCAGCTCTGGCCTGTGATATAAATTATTAATATTTTTTCTAATGTTTTTGTCTTTTGACTTTGTTTATGGTGTTTTATTCAATGCAAATTTTTTTACTTTTGTTGACTCATTTTTATGGCTTCTGTATTTTGTATTATAATTAGAAAGGTCTTTTCTAATTATAATACAAATGAAATATTTTGTATATTTCTTCTGAAGTTTAAAAATTTTTAGATCTTTGACCCATTAAAAATCCCTTTTGGTTATGAGGTATGAGGTGGGATCTGAATTAATGGTTTACAATATGACTAGCCATTATTCCAATATCAGTTATTGATTAATATTTTCTCCAGTAATTTGAAATGTCTCTTCTGTTATATAATAATTTAAAAAATATATTTTGGCCTATTTTGGCAATTATTTTGTTCCATTGATCTGTTTGACTGTCTATGCCAAACTCTTTTAATATTTCACTTTATCATAAATTTCAGTATTTTTTAGTGCTAGTTCTCCTCAGATTATTACTTTTGTGTTTTAGAAATTTCCTGTTTATTCTTATTTTTAAGTTTAAAACTTTTTCAAAACTTTTTCTTACATAGCTCCAAAACACATCCTATTGATATTATGATTTAAATTGTATTAAATTTATAGATTCATCCACTAAGATGTATGATCTTCCTATTTGAATAAATGATATGTTGTGCAAATCTTTTTGTCTTTCAGAGGGTATTTTAAATTTTATTTCAGGGGAAGCCGGGAATGCTCAGTGAGTTAAGCACTTGCTTTGCAGCCCTGAGGACCGAGGATTGAATCCTGGCCCTTGTGGACCCATATTCTGAACTGGGGTGTGCCTTTCATGTGGGAGACCCTCAGTTTGGTTCTTGCCTCCCCCTTACCCCCCAGTTTGGCCCCTGGCTTGTGGGGGCATGCCTCCCATGCAGGAGGCCCCCAGCCCAGTTTCTGCCCTGTGTAGCTCCTGCCCACCTGTGTGGAACAAAACTGTGAGGAAATCTGAGGACGTACAACTATGGAGACTGCCCTGGGCCCTCCCACTTCTCCTTGTCTCTCGCTGTGTCCTTCTCTGTCTTTCTATAAAACAATAAAATAAATCTTAAAAAAATGTTATTTCATGTAACATTTGACATTTTTAGCTAAGTTTACTTTCATCTTCTTTTGTTATCTTTTCTTATATTTCCACAGTGCAGATACTGTGTTCTTGATTTATAGAAAAAATTGCTACATTAGGTTTTCTTTTTTCTTTTTTAAAGGTTTATTTTATTGTTTGAAAGGAGTGTGTGTATATGTGTGTGTGTGTGTGTGTGTGTGTGTGTGTGTGTGAGAGAGAGAGAGAGAGAGAGACAGAGACAGAGAGACAGATAGAGACAGAACAAGAGGGAGAGAGAGAGAGACAGAGAGCCCAGAGCAGTCTCCATAGTTGTATATCATTAGTTGTGTCATAGTTTCATTCCACACAAGTGGATGTGGGGCTGTGTGGGGCAGGAACCGAACTGGGGGCTTTCTGCATAGGAAGTGATTAGCTTTGCCACGATCTCAGTGCTTACCAGTTGTGACACTGTTCAGCATATGGGTTTTGCTCAGGTTGGGGCCAGTATTTGATCCCCAGACCTCGTGGTTGCAAGGCAAGCATTCAACCTGCTGAGCTATCCTTGCACCCCAGCTTTTCTTTTTCTTGACTATATGCTTGGTTACCCACTTAATCCAAGGCAACATTATTCTAATAAGAGTTTTCTTTTGTAATTTTTTGTTCCCTCTGTCATTTTCTTTCTTATCAGCATATTTTCTTGGAATCTATTCTACTCTTGAATGAGATGGTTTCTTCCTAGAGCAGTTATTGAGGTTGTGTGAGGAAGGGACCTGTCATATAATGTTTGGTGTGTAATTGGGTTCTTTTTTTAAAAAAATGTTTACATTTATTGGGGTGACATTTGTTGGCAAAAATTACACAGGTTCCAGGTGTACAATTCTACATTAC
The DNA here is from genome assembly GCA_004027555.1 of Craseonycteris thonglongyai. NCBI lineage: Eukaryota > Metazoa > Chordata > Mammalia > Chiroptera > Craseonycteridae > Craseonycteris > Craseonycteris thonglongyai. The sequence continues at coordinate 22,515 of PVKE010021278.1, read as the reverse complement.
ATTGTCCATGCATTGCATTATGTGTTCACCACCCAGAGTCAGTTCTATTTCCATCACCATATATTTTTTAGCCCTTTCTTTTCCTAAAACAACTAAGACATATGTTAGGGCTGCTAGCAATGTGGAATATTTCCCCTTTATGTGGCCTTAGTGATGGTCTCTTATGATTTGTCTATGTGATTCTTCACTTCCTACATCTAACTCAAGCCTAGGTTTTTCTTACTAACTAGGTCCAATGACTCCTGCTGCCAATGCACACACATGCTCTCGTTCTACTATTGTCTTGGATTACTGTGGGAATTGTGCTTTGCCAGTTTTCTGAGACCTACAATGTGGTCATCCTCTCTCAGCATCTTCCTACAATTTCATTTGATATCCCTAATATATATGACTTAGAATTAATGACACCTCCAACTTACAGGGAAGATGAAATTTTTCACTTTTATTCATGCTACTTTTATTTGATTTCCAAGAGAAAAAGTAAAAAATGCCATCTTGACTTCATAATTAAAAAATGGAAAATCTATCCTCCCTATTAATGAATTATTTTAATATTTTAATAATATTTAAATATTTTCAAATTTATTCTTATTAAGCTGGGGTAAGTAGGAATTAGGTAGATCCATTGCCACATTCTGAACTCTCTTTGATGGCCCAGAGACACTCAGGTGTCTCTGACACCTTTTTTTTTTCTTCCTCGGGTTATTCATCAAAACTTTCTTTAGTCACAGGGAAGAACTGAAATGTTAGCTTATCCTACTTCCAGTAATTTCCTCTTTTGACCCTAAGGCTGTCCTCTTTAACCTTTGACCATCAATATGCAATCCACCTCCATCTTGCAATACCTATAACAAACTTACCTGTCACTTGAGAAATCTAAAAACCCATGGGCATTGGTTTCTTTGGTTGATTCTCTTCCAAGTGGCAATTTTATTTTTATTGTATTCATTGGCCAAAGCAAGACAGGTGACTAATCTGGATTTTAATTGGGGAAGAAGAAGTGGAAGCAGATATTGGTAAGCAGTAATACAAGCTGGCATTTTGACAAATACTTCTTAAATACTTGCCAAGTACCAAATATTTTCAAGGATATTTCACGAAAAATTATAATATTCTAAGGGAGAAATCAAACACCAAGGAGCAGGATTGCATTAGCTCTGAGGTTCCACACAATACTAAAATTTTCTGAATTATTTTTATTAATTACATCAAAATGTTTTCCTAGTATAAGTGTACTCACAGACCAAGTTTGATGGGAAGGGGCCAATAATATTTGGCAAGGTAGTTCACTTTGAAGAAGGATAGAAATGGTTGTAGAGGGGAGAGGATACCACAGCCAGAGGACTACAGAATGCAGATGTTGACTGTCCATCATCCTCTGGCTTCTCTATCCACATATGCTGTCTGTTTCGTCTTATGTCAACCTTGAGAATTCAATAATTTTAGTCTCCAAATTAATCTACAATGTTACTATCATCCATTTGGGCTGATATAACAAAATACCACAGACCATAGCTTATAAACAATGGAATTCAATTCTCACAGTTACTGGAGGCTGACAAGTCTAAAATCAAGGTGCCAGCATGGTCATGTTCTAGTGCCGGCCCTCTTCCTGGTTCATGGCCAACACCTCCTTGCTGTGTTCTCACATGGTTGGAAGGGGCAAGGGAGCTTTGTGGGAGTCTCATCTATAAGAACATTAATCCCATTTTTGAGGTCTCCACTCTCATGACACAGCACTTCTTAAAGGCCCTAACTCCTAATACCATTATATTGGGCATTAGAATTTCAACATATGCATTTGGTGGGGAGACACAAAAATTCAGAACATAGTATCTTAAAAACCTTATTGAGTTTTAGAGTAAAATTTCTTAAAGTAAGCAGAAGGTGTTTACATTATACCCTTCAACCAACCAACTGGATAACCCCTAGTATGCATTTATTTTCTTCCAAGTCTCTTTGTGGAGTTTATATTAAGAACTTCATTCTCTAGTCCTTTAATTGTTCATCCAAACTTGTTATCTCTCTATCTTTTCTCTTCCTTTATTTCAATTTATGTTTCTTCCTCTCAGGAACAACAACATATTTTCTCTTTGACTTATGCATATGATATTAGCAATCTTTGTTTGCTACAGTTCCCCATACTTGAACTTTATTCTCTAATGACTTCCTAACACAAGAAGTGACTACCTAAGAAGTGCTGTTGTGAATATCTCTTTTATCCCTTTCTTTAAATTTTTTTCTATTGTTTTTGACAGAGAGAGAGAGAAAGAGAGAGAGAGAGAGAGAGAGAGAGAGAGAGAGAGAGAGAGAGAGAGATACAGAGACTGAGAGAGAACTGAACTGGGAGAACTTCCCAGTTCAGCATATGTCCACACGGGCCCGGGCTGGGATCTGATCCTTGGTCCCGGGCCTGCAAAGTGAGCGCTTAACCCACTGAGCCATCCAGGCTTCCCTCTTTCTTGTTGCATTTGTATGAGAGAGCTCTTGGAGGCACTGGAGAGGTTAAGGTCTGAATGAAGAAGTTGAGACAAAGTCAGATGTAATTACAGCCTTTTGCAGAGGTTTCCATGCTCAGTCTAATATGCCAATAGGTCTGTACGTCTTTTATTTAGCCCTGCCAAACCTCCATGTGTTCAGATACAAAAACACATAATAATTGAATATCTTAATATTTATGTAATAAAACCTTGATTAGAAAGAACAAGAGTCTTTAGATATGAACAGATTTGGGCTTAAATCTAAACTCTACTAAAACAAAGGAAGGAGGGATAACAATATACACTTCATCATATAAGGATTAAAAGATAAAGTAAAGGATGCAAAGACCGAGGGAGTGTTTAGCACTAAGCAGGTGCTCAGAGAGTGGCAATTATTATTTTCACATTTCTAGAAAGAAGAACTAACTGCCTTTCTCTACTGATAATCTGTTACCTTTTTCCATCATGAGTTTATAGATGTATCTGAAGATGATCATTAAATAAATTCTCAGTCTTCATAGGCAAAATGACTATAGGAACTTTATTCCCTGAATATAATAACTGAGTTCTTGTTCTTAAAGGCTTTGACATTTTCCATGTGAGGACAATGGAGCCATTCTCACCATCAATCACCATCAAAAAAGAATAGGTGATATATTCGTAGGTCGTGGTTTAATAGAATCTGTTTTAAAAATAATACCTAACAATGAAATTGAAATTATTGTCATATAACATTGTATCCTTTGACATTCATAAAAGTCCCTAGAGGTAAGTAGAGTTTCTGTGATTATCTCCAGCATGAGTGAGAAAACCAAGGCTTAGACACATGAACAAAGACCTTCAAAATCTTAATCCTGGCTTTTTCTTCTACATTGTAAAAATTTGATTAAAAGAAATAATGAATTAAAAAAAAACTTTATAATTTATAAGACATTGTGAAAATACAATTGCAATTTTTCTTATCTTGGAGTAAATAATCTAATGAATTCCAGAAACTGAAACTTGCCATTTCTAATTCAAATGAAAGTGTTGAATTCTACTACCAAAAACCTCAGAAAGTTGAGCTCTTCCCATACTGCTTTCATCTTGATTCTTATTCTGAACTAAGTAAGCACCTGCCTTTCTTCTAGGCCTGTGTAGTCAGATAAAGATTAGAAAAGACCTGGCCTTTTAGGACTTTTCTTGAGGCCCTGTGGAAGTGGGTTATTTAGGACCAGATCCCTAGCAGGAATCAGCTCAAAACTCTGTTAACAGAAAACATATCTAACTCATTAAACTTTAGGTTGTAAATACAGAATTGGATACTGATTCTTGTGGATTACAAGGTCTCTTATCCCTAAATTCCTCTTGTTCAGAATGAAATTTAAAAATTTTTAATTTTTTTTTGTGTCTGCTCTGTTGTGCTCCTTTCAACTCTGTGGTAAATGAATCTCGTTATGTATTTATTATTCTTCTGATATTCAGGTTGACCCAATAATTTCATCTCCAAGGTTGCTGCCACTAGTAACTATTGAGTATTAAAGAATTTCTGAAAGCAACTTGCAAGTCTATTTCACATTATTGTTTTAGAGAACTTTTGTAAGTCTATTTCTATAGAATTTCTGGAAAATAGATAATGCCTCTCTGGCTTTTAGATAGAAGTGAATTAATTTTATTTATAAGAATCTAGATTATTTCTTGGTGGTTTTAATCAGCTTTGTGTTTTAGAAGATAGAATAATTTACAATCTTGGTGAAATACATTTACATAGATTTTTAATAAAAATTTCCAGTACCTTTCCATACGCAGATATTCTGAATAATTCTCAATATCTTTCCTATTGACAAAATTGAAGTATCCAATTCAAGTTTTAAAAATCTTATGAAGGAACTTAAATACATAAAAGCTCAGCATTATATATGTCTGTGAATGTTAATTAGTCTTAGCTTAAAATATTCAAGAGCTTCAAAAGCAGTTTTTTGTTCTGTTTCATGTAGTAGAGGGTGAATGGTAGAAGTTTTTTTTGAATTACTGACAGAATTGACTAATTGGCTATTTTCTGACAAAACTTCCCTTAGACTACCCACTTTATTGCAATATCCAAGAGTGAGCTAGTAGCTGTTACTACCTGCTGTCTCTCTTCCTATACCTGAGACACGTGTGGGGAAAATAAGTAAATGAAGATTAAGTAACATGCTACTGAAGAATGACTGGGCCAAAAAAGAAATAAAAGGAGAGATCAAAAGATACATAGAAACAAATGGGAATAAAAGTACATTATATCAAAATTGTTAGGATGCTGCAAAAGTAGTTTAAGAGGACGATTTAAATCATTACAGGCTTATCTTAAGGAACAAGAAAAATCCCAAATAAACAAGCTAAAATTACATCTAAAGAACTAAAAAAAGAGAATAATAAATGATACACAAAGTCAGCAGAAGGAAGGAAATAATAAAAATTAGAGCAGAATTACATGAAATAGAGAACAAAAAGAAAATAGAATAATTAAGGTAACAAAGAGCTGGTTCTTTGAAAAGATCAATAACATTGACAACCCTTGGCTAGATTCACTAAGGAAAAAAGAAAAAATATACAAATATGCAAAATCACAAATAAAAGAGAAGTTACAACAGATTCCACAAAAATCAAAGGATCATACAACAATACTATAAGGACTACATGCCACAAAATTCAATTACTGAGAAGAAAATGATGAGTTCTTAGAAATATATAACCTTTCTAGACTGAATCATGAAGGACTGGAAAATCTAAATAGGCTGATCAACAGTAAGGAAATTGAAACAATCATCCAAAACCTCCACAAAAGTAAAAATCCAGGACCAGATAGATGGCTTCACTAGTAAATTATACCAAACATTCAAAGATGATTTAATACCTATCCCTTAATCTTCCAAAAGATTAAGAAGGGGCAATATTTTTTAATGCATTTTATGAGGCCAACGTTACCCAGATACACAAAAAGAAAACTGTAAACCAATATCTTTGATGAATATAGATGCAAAAATTCGAGATAAAATACTAGCAAATAAAGTACAACAATGCATTTAAAAGATTATACATCATGATCAAGTAGGGTTCATTCCAGAGGCACAAGAATGGTTGAAGACATACAACTTGATCAATATGATATACCACATTAGCAAAATAAAGAATAAAAATTAGGGATGCCAGGATAGCTCAGCAGGTTGAGCATTTGCCTTGCAACCTCAAAGTTTGGAGATTTAATCTGAGCCCTGGACCATGCAAACCCCTATGCTGAACTGTGACACAACTGGTAACCGCTGGGATGACGTGGTAGCAAAGGTTCTCACCTCCCATGCAGGAGGCCCCAATCTAGTTCCTGCCTCATATGGCCCCATATCTACCTGTGTGGAATAAAATTATGTCACAACCAATGAAGTAAACTATGGAGACTGCTCTGGGCCTTCCCTTCTTTCTGTTTCTGTCTCTCATCTTCTCTCAAACAATAAAAATAAATATTTTAAAAAAAGAATAAAAATTATATAATTATAGCAATAAATACAGAAAAAAGCATTTGACAAGATATAACATCTATATATGATTAAAACATGTAATAAAATGGGTATAGAAGAAAAGTACCTCAATTTAATAAAGGCCATATATGAAAAACCCTCACCTAACATCATAGTGAATAGTTAAAAACTGGAAGCTTTTCCTCTACAATCAGGAATTAGACAAGAATGTCCCTGTTACCAGAATTATTCAACATAGTGCTCAAAGTCCTAGCCAAAGTAATCAGACAACAGAAAGAAATTAAATGCATCCACATTAAGAATGAAGAAATCAAATTGTCACTTTTTGCAGATGACATAATTATTTATATAGAAAACCCTAAAGACTCCACCAAAAAACTATTAAAAATAATAAACAAATACCTTACAGTTGCAGGGTACAAAATTAATGTACAAAATTTTATTGCTTTTCTATATACTAACAATAAAATTTCAGATAAAGAAATGAAAAACAGAAGACAATTCCTTTTGCAATTGCAGCAAAAAGACCAAAATACTTAGGAATAAACAAAAAAGGATGCCAAAGACCTAACTCTGGAAATTGTAAGACATTATTAAAAGAAATTGAAGAAGACACAAAAAAATGAAAAGATACTTTGTGTTCATGGATTGGAAGAATCGACATAGTTAAAATGGCCATATTACCTGAAGCAATATACAGATTCAATGCAATTTCCATCAAAATCTCAGTGGCATTTTTTAAAGAAATAGAACAAAATATCATCAGATTTGTATGGAATCACAAAAGACCTTAAATAGCCAAAGCAATCCTGAGGGGAAAAAAAACCATGAGGCTGAAGGTATCACATTCTCTGACTTCAATTTGTACTACAAAGCAACAATAATCAACACAGCATAATATTGACAAAAACAAACAAACAAACAAAAAACAAACAACAAACCAAAAAAAAAACTGACACACAGACCAACAGAGAAGAACTGAGAATTCAAAAATAGACTTGCAGATATATGGGCAGATAATTTTTACAAAGGAGCCCAAAACATGCAATGGATAAAAGAAAGCCTCTTCAATAAATGGTGCTGAGAAAATTGGAAAGCCACATGCAAAAGAATAAAACTAGACTGCTATCTGTCACCATATACCAAAATTCATTCAAAATGAATTGTAAACCTAAATATAAGACCTGAAACAATAAACTGTACAGAAGAAAACATCAGTGCTAAACTTATGGACTCTGGGTTCAGGGAGGATTTTATGAATTTGACCTCAAAGGCAAGGGAAATAAAAGCAAAAATAAATAAATGGGACTATATCAAACTAAAAAGTTTCTGTACAGCAAAGGAAACCTTCCACAAAACAGAGGCAAACCAAACGAATGGGAGGATATATTTTTAAACAACACCTTCAGTAAGGGACTAATATCCAAAATATATAAAAACTCATATAACTCAAAACAGCAACAAAAGAAATTCAATTGTAAAATGGCCAGAAGACCCAAACAGACACTTCTCCCCAAAAGACATACAAATGGCCAACAGATACATGTAAAGATGCTCAACTTTATTAACTATTAGAAAAATGCAAATCAAAATTACAGTGAGATATCACCTCATACCTGTTAGAATGCCATTATCAACAAGAAAAATACAATACACCATTAACTGGAACTCAAGCAATCAACACTCTTAAGCAACTGGCAAAAAAAATCAAAGGAATAATACTTTGAATAAAAATTAAAATAAAATCTCAGCATAGTATGCAGCTGCACATCATGCAAAACCTGATTTTGCATGAGAGGCATAGGGCCTCCAAGCAAGCTCATGTTCACTCAGTTTCCAAGAAGGCAGCATGCAAGTTTGCGAGTACAGCATCATCTACTGATGTAGATCCTAACCCATCCACATCCACTTCTTCTGATACTGTCCTAGCTAACATCATCACATCCTGATTCTCCTGATGTGACTTCTACCCAGCAAATTGTCTAGCCCCACTGTAACAGTTTTAAGTGTGTATGTGTATTTTTTCTAAGTTACTTGAAATTAAAAATATTATGTTAGTGAAGTTCATTAACTTAAAAAGTTTGTTGACTGCTATTTAACTAAAATTGCGCACTGCATTCACAAAGTTGTTTTTACAATAAAACTGTTACATTAAGCTGTTTGTCTCCTTATTTGTCTTAATTTGCTTTTAATTAATATTAATATCAAGGCAATACAGTTTATGGTATGGTTTGGTATAGTATGGGGTAGAGTTATTTGCTAGGCCTGTTTTTAATAGTAACTCTTAAGTAAGCAGAAACTACATTTATCAGGCTTCTACCAATTCCTATGGGTGCCAGTGAACTGAGAATCTGCTGTAATAACAAGTGCTAAAGAGGCTGTGGAAAAAAAGGAATCCTCATTCACTGCGGTGGAAATGTAAACTGGTACAGCCACTATGGAAAACAGTATGGAAATTCCTTAAAAAATTAAGAATAAAATTACCATATGACCCAGAAATCCCTCTTCTTCTATATATATACACAAAGAAGTGGAAAACATTTATCTATAAAGATATATGTATCCTGATGTTCATTGCAGCATTACTCCTGATGTCCTTTGATAGATGATTGGATAAAAAAAATGTGCTACACGCCTACAATGGAATATTGCTTAGCTATAAGAAAAGATAAAATACTGCCATTTGCAACAACATGGGTGTATTTTGAAATTATCATGTTAAGAAAAATAAATCAGACCGAAAAAGATGATGATCATATGATTTCATTCATATGTGGGAAATAAAACTGAAAGCAACAAATGAATAAGACGAACAAAGGAAGAAAAAACTCATAGATAAGACAACAGTTTAACGGTTACTAGAGGCTAAGGAGGAGGGGGCTGGTAGAAAAGGTGAATGGGATAAAATATAAGGTCTGACAATCAAGTTCACAAACTTGTCCTAGAAAAGGTGCTACATACCCCATTACTGAATATCACTATGATCACCTGCGAAGTACTCAGCTTGGGAAGCTATGCACCGATGCCAGCACCTAGTCGATTCTTAAAAGCAATTTTGGAACTCTTTCTTCTTGGAATGGGTGTCAGAGTCATTGTATGACCCCTGACATCCTGAATGTTATTAAAACGTCTTCTTTTCAGTATTTTATTTATCTTTGGGTAAAGAAAAAAGTCACTGGGGGCCAGATCAGGTAAATAAGGAGAGTGTTCCAATACAGTCATTCGTTTACTGTCTAAAAGCTCCCTTATAGACAGTGCCATGTGAGCTGGTTCATTGTCGTGTTGCAAGACCCATGACTTGTTGGAAGTTCAGGTCGGTTTTGTCAAACTTTTTCATGCAACCTTTTCAGCACTTTCGAACAGCCAAGTTGGTTAACCGCCCAGTTGGTACAAATTCATTATGATCAATCCCTCTGATATCAAAAAAGTTTAGCAACATCATTTTGACTCTGGATTTGGACTGACAGGACATTTTTGGTTGTGGAGAATTGGCTGACTTTCATTGTGTATTTTGATGCTTTGTTTCAGGGTCATATTGGTATACCCATGTTTTATCACTAGTGATAACAAGGCACAAAATATCTTCTTGCCTCTCCAAAAGGTCTTGGCAAACTTCAACTCTCCTTACTTTTGTTCATAGGTGAGCTCTTTTAAGACTATTTTTGCACACAACTTTCTCATGCCAAGGTTTTCAGTGAGGATTGTCTCGTTTCTCTATCAATGTTTACTTGGTTTGCAATGCTTCTCATAGTCAGCTGACAATATTGACACAATATTCAATGAATTTTTGCAATGTTTTTGTCAGTTCTGCTCATTACTGGATACCCCAACCTCTCTTCATGAGTGACACTTTCTCTCCTTACAAAAAACATTTAATCAATTTGTACAGTGCCTTTTTCTTCATGGCATTATCCCCATAAACTTGTACTAACATGTCCCTGATTTCACTTATGTATTTGCCAAATTTAACAAGAAATTTTATGTTTGTTGCTATAATTCAAGCTCCAATATTCCCTCAATGACACACAAAAACATGAAACAACAATAATGAATGCCACTCAGCAAGACACCACTGCATGTTGACACGAACACAGCTGTGAGACACTGATATACCAAAGTTATAAAAATTTACTGAGTTGTATGTACAGTGCTGCCAATATAAGCAAATGGTGGCAAGTTTGTGAACTTAATTGTCAGACCTCATATATAATGATGGAAAGAGAATTGACTCTGTGTGGTAAACACAGAATGCAATATTATATACATGATGTATTATAGAAAGGTACACTTGAAACCTGTATAATTTTACTAACCAATGTTACCCCAATAATTTTATTTAAATAATAAAGTCTATTTAGTCTGGTATAAAAATTGTTATCTTAGCTTTTTTTTTTAATTGTTTTCATTATCATGAAATATATTTTTCTAACCATTTACTTTCAGTCTTGTGTGTATTTCAATCTACAGTGGATCTGTCTCTTTTTTTTTTTAAAGATTTATTTTATTGTATTTTGACAGAGAGAAACAGAGACAGAGAGAGACAGAGAGAAGGGGGCGGGCCCAGAGCAGTCTCCTTAGTTGACAGTATTAGTTTTCCATATAGTTTCACTCCACAGGCGGGCACAGGGCTGCACAGGGCAGGAACTGGGCCAGGAGCCTCCAGCATAGGTCCTGGCAAGAAATGAACTGGGGGCACACCCCAGTTCAGCATGTGGGTCCTCATGGGCCAGGGCCAGGATTCGATCCTCAGTCCTCGGGGCTTCAAAGTGAGCGCTTTACCCGCTGAGCCATTCCAGCTTTCCCATGGATCTGTCTCTTGAAGACAGCATTATGTATAGGTTTTGTTTTCTTATCTATTCAGCTACTGTACGTCTTTTGATTGGAACATTTAATCCATTTACATTTAAAGTAATAGTAGATATGTAGTTATTGCAATTTTATTATTCATATTTTTAATCTTGTTTTTTCTTGTTCTTTTTCTTAAAGAAGTCCCTCTAACATTTCTTGTTAATACGTCCTTGTTTGGTGTTGATGAAATCCTTTAGCTTTTTCTTGTCTGGGAAGCTCTTTATCTGTCCTTTGATTCTAAATGATACTTTGCTGGTTAGAGTAGTCTTTGTTGTAGGTCCTGGCTTTTTTATCACTTTGAATATTTTGTGCCATTTCCTTCTGGCCTACACGGTTTTTTGTTAAGAAATCAGCTGACAATCTTATGTGAGTGTCCTTGTACATCATTAACTACTTTTCCCTTGCTACTCTTAATATTATCTCTTTGTCTTTAACTTTACTATTTTAACCATAATGTGTCTTGGTGTGGGCCTCTTTGGCTTCATTTGGTATGGAATTTTCTATGCTGCCTGGGCTTGTATGTCTATTTCCTTCACTGGGTTAGAGAAATTTTCAGTTAGTATTTTTTTCAACTAGGTTTTCAATACTTTGCTTTCTCTCTTCTCCTTCTGATACCCATATGATATAAATGCTGATGTGCTCAATGTTGTTCCAGAGGTCCATTAAACTGTCCTTGTTTTTTTGGATTCTTTTTTCTTTTTGCTGTCCTAATTGGGTGTTCTCTGCTGCTTTATTATCTAAATTGTTTATTCAATCCTCTGCTTCATTTAGTCTAGTGTTGATTCCCTCTAATATATTCTTTATTTCAGTTATTATATTCTTCATTTTAGCCTTTTTAATGTTTTCTATCTCTAGTTTTGTGTTTCCTACTGCTTTGTTAAAATTCTTATTGAGATCATTGAGCACCTTATAACCAGTATGTTGAACTCTTGTGTCTGGTAGATTGCTTGTGTCTATGTTGTTTAGTTCTTTTTCAAGAGATTTGTTCTGTTCTTTCATTTGAGACATGTTTACATGTATCTCTATTTTGACTGCCTCCTATGTTTGTTTCTACATATTATGTAGAGCTGCTATGTCTCCTGGTCTTAGTAGAGTGGCCTTATGTAGTAGGTATCCTGTGGGGCCCAGTGGTACAGTCTCCCTGGTCACTAGAGTTGGGGCTCCAGGAGTATCCCTTGTGTGAGTTTTGTGAGCCTCACTGTTATAATTGAGCCTTGGTTGCTATTTGCACAGTAATGAGAGGGACTGACCTTCATGCCTATTGGTTGTGAGGATTGGCTTTGACTATAGTTGAGGAGTTTTTATCCAGGGGTGGGTCTGTTTTGAATTTTTTTTGGCTAAATATCCAAAAGTGGGATTGCTGGGCCATATGGTAGTTTTATGTTTAATTTTTGGAGGATCCTCCATACTGTTTTCCATAGTGGCTACATCCATTTGCAATCCCATTAACAGTGCATGAGTGTTCCCTTTTCTTTACATCCTCACCAACATTTGTTTTTTTGATATATTGATGATAGCCATTCTGAAAAGTGTGGGATGTTATCCCATTGTGGTTTTAATTTGCATTTCTCTGATAATTTAGTGATTTTGAGCATATTTTCCCATGCCTATAGATCACCTGTAAGACCTCTTTGGAGAAATGTTTATTTAGGTATGCTGCCCATGTTTTAATAGGATTGTTTGTCATTTTGGTGTTAAGTTGTATGAGTTCCTTTTGCTGTACAAAACCTTTTTAACTTGATGTATTCCCTTTGTTTATTTATTTATTTTTCTTTCTCTTGCCCAAGAAGACATATTCAGAAAAATATTACTAAGGGCAATGTCAGAGAGTTTACTGTCTATGTATTTTTTTTCTAGTAATTTTATGGTTTCAGGTCTTACATTTAAGTCTATAATTCATTTTTAGTTTGTTATTTTATATGGTGTAAGAAAGTGATCTAGTTTCTTGTTTATTTTATTTTGCATGGAGTTGTTCAGTTTTGCCAATACCATTTACTGAAGAGGCTATTTTTATTCCATTGTATATTCTTGCCTCCTTTGCCATAGATCAATTGACCAGATAGGTGTGCGTTTATTTCTGGGCTCTCTATTTTGCATGTAACTCTATTTAAATTTGCAACTTTCACCCAACTGTCTTTACTTTCATCTTTCTAGATTATTTTTTTATTGATTTGTCACCTAAAAAGCTTTTATTTTTTAACCTGTTAATTATGTATCATTCCCCACTAGAATATAAATTTCTTGAGAGGAGAGACTGTGTTCACTGCTGAATTGCCACTCTTTGGAGTGTTTTCAGCTGACAATAATTTGTACTCAATAAACATGTTTAATGAATAAATGGAAAAAATTGTCTTAAGTAAGGTACCAATAAGAGAAATAACCTAGTGCTTAGAACATACTAGCAAAGATTAAGGGGTATACAAAAGGAGAATTTTAGGAAGTTTAAGGAGCTGAACAAGCTCAGCATGTGGGTTTTATTATTTTCACACATTCTGACATAGTAGTAGTTCAAATGGGCTTTCATGAATTATACTTGAATGTCAATATGTAAAAGTTCTGTGGTTGAACAAGATATTTAGTTCTCTTTCTCGAGAAACTTTCTTTTATTGTTGTTATCATTATAACATATATGAATATATCAGAATATCTTCATGTATTTCACCTCATACCTATAAATAGAAGTAATTACTGCTATTTAGAATCCATTTTCTAGACACTTAAATTTCAAGAAATACATTCTTTTATTTGATCATTGCAAAAATGCTTAATGTGTTCCCCATTTAAGAAATGAATGACAGCTATGAGATCCATATACAGATTTGGAATCCATATCTAGAATTAACTCTGAAACCTTATTTTTATCATTATTCTGATGTGTCACTTAGTTAGCAGTATGGTTATTTCCTTGGGAAATATATAACATGTTTTTCAATTATTCAGAATGAAATTTCTAGGAAGTAATTTTTAATAAGAATTTAATAGAAAGCTTTGCATTAATTTGGAGAACTTAACTGTTTCTTGCCTCATTTGAACATAAGTTTACCAACAAAGACTAATTTTGGGTTTGGTTTAAGACTGCTTCTTCCAAATATTCCTACTTCTACAAATGTTCAAAATTGATTGTAAAGTAATTTAGTAAGACATAGGATTTCATAGGCTTTGTGTAATGAAGAATTTGGCTGGCCTTTGTCCCTGGTTTCTGGGAGGTGACCTCTAAGTCCTTGGAATTTTTCAGTAATAGAAGCTTTTTTGTTAACTATGATGGATCTATAGATAGTTTATTTTAACCCAATGGCCCAAGATGGGGGCTGACTATATGAGAAAGGCCAGTCATGTGATTGAAGGGTTGGGGCTTTGAGCTACATAATACTAGCCTAATCTCTAGGAAGGAAAGGGAGAATATACATTGAATTCAAGCTTGGGTCCAGTGATTTGATCACTCATATCTATATAATAGAACCCCAATAAAAACCCTGGAAACTGAAGCTCAGGTGAGCTTCCTTGGTTGACAATAATCTGTGTATTGTCACACATTCATTGGCAGGAGGGTGATGTGTCCTGATACCATGGGGTGAGAATGACATGAGCCTTATGTTTGGGGCTATCCCAGATCTTACTATATGCAGTTTTCTTATTGTTTGGTTCTGATGTATATCCTTTTGCTATATTAAAACTGTAATCACAAATATAGTACTTACCTGAGTCCCATGAATCATGTGAGTGAAGTATTGAACTTGAGAGAGTAGTGAAACTCCCCACATTTGTAACCAGCTGGTCAGTAGTGAGGGTGCTTGAACACCCTTTTACTTGTGGTTGATATCTGAAATAAAAGAAATCTTGTGGAGGACTGTGCTCTTAAACTCTGAAGTTTGGTCCAAGCATGGGTAGTTGTTGTCAGCTGTCATTGTAACTTTCTTTCCCTGCCTCTATCTGAATTGCTAAATCTCTCTTAGAAGTAACTCCTTGCTAAATATTGATGCTTTTTAACAAAGAAGGGACTTCTCTTCTGTTGAAAGGAGATGGTACTTTAAAAGTGACAGATTCATTCACATGATTTGTTTTGCAAATTAACTGTATTTTTACCATCTCTTTGAAAAGACACAAAATGATAGAAATTTAGTCATATCTCAAATATCTAAGGACTTTGCTTTGAATCTTCAAGTGAATATAAAATGAAATGTCTTATAAGAGGAAAATTGTAAATCATGATCATTTCCATGGGAAGATGAAATTAGATTGCCATAGTTCCATCAAGGAAGTGCAAAGTATTTAAGATCTCTGTTTCTAATATATTTTTAAATTTAGTTCCTAAATAAATTTAAAATTTAAAGACATTAACATGATTAAACCACTATAGCCGTCCCTAAGTAGTGGTAAAAATAAACCTGAACACACAGTCCTCTTAATCTGGAATGTAATCTTGCATATTTAATTATGTGTAGCTTTGAGAGATTTAAATCAAAGAATTATATGCCTAATTAATACTTTAAGACTATTACAACTGCAACCAGAAAATATAATTTATTTTACATTCAATTATATCATTAAATTATTACTTAAAAGCAAGATTGATATTTTAAACATTTTTGTTGCTGCTATTTTTGTGGTAATGTCAGTGATTTTTTTTTAATGTTAGCATTTTGTCTACATGACTTTAACAGAGGAATCAATGAGAATATAGACTATTTTTTTTTTTTCTGAAGTAGTTCTAGATTATATGTTCCAGGTGATAGAGCATGGCATAGAAAACACAAATGAATCCTTGAGATGTCTCAGAACTGTACGGAATTATGTTGGAAGAGGCTGAATTCAACAGCCAAAGATAATTTTAAAAGCAATTTATTTATTCCTGGCAATTTAGACAGACCCAATTCAAAAGCTAGAGTAATATTTTTAGATTCCCTTTCCTCCCTTCCTCAATATGCTTACATGCAGGAAGGGCCTCAGAGCTCTTTACAGGTAAAACCCAAAGGGTCTGTCACACCCAACTTCAAGCTGCCTTTCTCTCCCTCTCCTCCGGCCCCATAATCCTCTTCTTGAGCTCTTGCTAATGAAGACCAACCTGACCTCCTACCCTTTTAGTGGAAACCCTTCCACTTTGAGAAAGATTTGAATGGAAGTTTAGGGAAAAAATTAGATATCAGTTTACAGGGTGCTATATTTCAGACCTTTATGGCAGAAGTAACCCTAAATCAATCACAGTGATGTCATTTTTCTTCACATTTTCTGTTCTGAAGTACCCATTCTCATTGCAAAGTCTATATGAAGATAACTAACATTCTAAATCACATTATATACAAAAGTAACACTCAGCTGAGCCACCAGATTGCTGACCTAACAATAAATGCACTTTTAAAAAGAACTACATATTTTTGTGACACAATCCACTCATACACTGTCACCATCACTCACAAAGGTCCAGCTCCAAGAAGTCCACTTTGTTAGGTTAGTGACATTATTTTGGCACAAATGTTGAAATAAGCATCTAGATGGCCAGCTAACTAGTTTACCTGCTGCTTGTTTAATTATTTGTTTAATTATTTTAATAGAATAAGCCTATTAAATGAGAACATTTTGACAAAAAAATGTTCTTTAGTATAAAAGTAAATGCCCCAGGCTTGTCTTTTTTTTTTTTTTAAATAAATATTATGCATTTTATTACAGCAGGGAAGATGGATGGCCCATTTAAAAATACTTCCCATTACCATTATCCCTTTAATTAGACTAGATAAAATTGCTATTCAACAATTGGGGTGCTAGTTGGTTGACTTAATTATTGTTTGTTGCTTTTTTATCCCATGCAAGTAAACTACCTCCTCATCCACTGTCAGTGTATTCTGTTTTCCTCCCAGGAGATAAAAATTTTTATTTTTTTGTAATTCTGCTTGCTTTCCTGGTATTACTATATATTTTTATTAGTTTCAAGCATACAGAACAACACAGTGATCAGACATTTACATAACTCACAAAGTAATAACCCCAACAAGCCTACTACCCACTTGACACTGTACATAGTTATTAGAACATTGTTGATTATATTCCCCATGTTGCACTACACAGCCCTGTGACTATTTTTTAAAATTATAGTTGATATTCAGTATTACTGTATATTAGTTTCAGGTATACAATATACTGGTTAGACATTTATATGATTTATGAAGTGAATAAATCTACTACCCATCTGACACTATATATAGATTTTATAATGCTATTGACTATATTCCTCGTACTGTACTTCATATTCCCCCTGACTCACCTGTAACTGTCAATTTGTACTTCTTAACCCCTTCACCTTTCTTAGCCAGCCCCCCATCCCTTCTCTCATCTAGTAGCTATCAGTTTGTTCTCTATATCTATGCTTCGGTTACTATTTTGTATGTTTGCTTATTTTTTTTCTTAAGATTCCACATGTAAGTGAGATTACATAGTGTTTTTCTTTCTCAGTCTGACTTATTTCACTTAACAGAATAACCTCTAGGTCCATCCATGTTGTTGCAAATGGTAATATTTCACTCTTTTTATGAGAAATATTTCACTGTGTACAATGTACAACAATTTCTTTATCTAATCGTCCTTTTCTGGGCATGTTGGTTGTTTCTGTATCTTAGTGATATAAGTAGCACTGCAGTGAACATAAGGGTGCTTATATTTTTCGAATTAGGGTTTGGATTTCTTTGGATGAATACTCATGAGTGGAATTGCTGGGTTATAAGGTAGCTGTATTTTTAATTTTTTGAGAAACCTCTATATTGTTTTTCATAGTGGCTGCACCAATTTGCAATCTCACTAACAGTGCACAAGGGTTTCCTTTTCTCCACAGCCTCAACACTTGTTTGTTGATTTATTGATGATGGCTATTCTGACAGTTGTGAGATATCTCACTGTGGTTTTAATTTGTATTTCTCTGATTAGTGACATTGAGCATTTTCTCATATGTCTAGTGGCCATCTTTTTAATCCTCTTTGAAGGAGTATCTATTTAGACCTGCCATTTTTTAATCGGATGGTGTTTTATTTATTTACTTATTTTTTATTTTTTATGTTGAGCTGTATGAGTTTTTCTTTTTTTATATAGATTTTGGATATTAACCACTTATCAGATATATCATTGGTGAATATCTACTCCCATTTAATAGGATTTCTTTTGGTTTTGTTGATGGTTTCCTTCACTATGAGAAAATTTTAGTTTGATGTAGGCCCACTCTATTTTTTTCTTTTGTTTCCCTGTACAAGGAGATATGTTGGTAAAAAATATTACTAAGACTAATGTCTGAAAGTTTACTGCCTGTTTTCTTCTAGAAGTTTTGTGGCTTTGGGTCTTACCTTTAATTAAGTCATTAATTCATTTTGATATTACTCTTACATATAGAGTAAGAAGATGTTCCAGTTTCATTTTTCTTGCATGTATTTATGCAGTTTTCCCAGCACCATTTACTGAATAAATTGCCTTTACCCCAGTGTATAATCTTGCTTCTTTTGTCGTAGATTAAGTGATCATGTAGACATAAATTTATTTCAAGACTCTCTATTCTGTTTCATTGATTTATGTGCCTGTTTTTATGCCAATACCATACTAGTCTGATTACCATGACCTTTTAGTATAGTTTGATATCAGGTAGCATGATACCTCTCACTTTGTTCTTGTTTCTTGAGATTGTCATGGCCATTTGGGGTGTTTTATGGTTCCATATGAATTTTAGGATTATTTGTTCTCATTATGTGAAAAATACCATTGGTATTTTGGTAGGGATTGCAATTGACTCTATACATTTCTTTGGGTAGTGTAGACATTTTAATGGTATAAATTCTTCCTATCTGTGAACATGGCATATGGTTGCATTTATTTGTATCTTCTTTAATTTCTCTCATCAATGTCACCATTTTTTGAGTTATAGGTCTTCTACTGTCTTGGTTAGATTTATTCCTAGGTATTTTATTTTTTGGTGTAATTATAAGTAAAATTGTTTTGTTAATTATTCTTTCTGCTAGTTTATTATTAGTGTACAAAATTGCAACTTAGTTTTTAACATTAGTTTTGTATTTTGATACTTTACTAAATTCATTTGTCAGTTCTAATAGTTGTTTGGTGGAATCTTTGAGGTTGACATATAGTATGTCATCTGCAAATAATGCCAGTTTTAGTTTTTTCTTTTCAATTTGGATGACGTTTATTTCTTTTTCTACTCAGATTGCTGTAGCTAGGATTTTCAATACTATATTGAATAAAAGTGGAGAAAGTAGACATCCTTTTCTTATCCCTGATCTCAAGGGAAATGCTTTTGATGTAAGGCAGGGATGGGCAAGATGTTGATCATGATCCACTGGTGGACCACCAAGCAATTTTTGGGTGACTTTTTGAGTAATAAAATAAATAGCTAGCAGATTATGGCAATTGAAGAAAAATAAAAGTAGCCCTTGCCCTGAAAAAGTCTGCAAGCCCTGATGTAAGGTATGTATTTGTCATATGTAGCCTTAATACATGGAGACATGTCCCTTTAATTCCTACTTTGCTGAGCATTGTTATCATAAATTGTTGCTAAGTTTTATTAAAAGCTTTTCTGCATTACTGGTATAATCACATAATTTTTATTTTTTATTTTATTTATGTGGTGCATCATGTTAATTGATTTGCAGATATTAAACCAAACTTGCATCCAAGGATCAAATCCCACTTGATTATAATGTATGATCTTTTTAATATATTGGTGAATTCATTTTGCTAATACAGTAGACTCTTCATTAATGGGAACTCAAGCAACCAGCAACATTTTTTTTTAACTGGTTGCTTGAGATTTTGCAGGTTTCATGAGTTCCAGTTAATGGAGAGTCTATTTACATTTATCTGTCATCTATCAATCACCATAGGTGCTGTTTGAGTGTCTAATGTATTTTGTTGAGGATTTTGGCATTAATGTTCACCAAGTCTATCAGCCTATACTTTTTTTTATTGTAATGTCTTTGTCTGATTTGGGAATCAGTATAATGGTGGCCTCATAAAATGATCTTCAGTGCCTCTCTTTCTCTTGAATTTTTTGGAATAGTTGGAGAATAGGTGTTAATTTTTTGAATGTTGTTTAAATTCACCTGTGACGCCATCTGGTCCAGGACTTTTATTTGTTGGGATCTTGTTGATTACTGATTCAATTTCATTAGTAGTAATTGGTTGGTTCAGATTTTCTGTCTCATCTTGATTAAGCTTTGAAAGATTGTATGATTTTAGGAATTAATCATTTTCTTTCAGATTGTCTAATTTGTTGGTGTATAGTTGCTCATAGTAGTTTCTTAAAACTTTTTGTATATCTGTGGCATCCATTGACACTTCTTTTTTTTAATTTCTGGTTTTATTTATTTTGGTCCTCTCTTTTTTCTTGATGAATCTGGTTAAAGGCTTGTCAATTTTGTTTACCTTTCAAGAACCAGTTCTTAGTTTTATTGATTTTTCTATATGTATATTTTTAGCCTCTATTTTGTTTATTTTGCACTCTGATCTTTATTATTTTCTTCTTATACTCACTTTGGGCTTTGTTTGCTGTTCTTTTTCCAGTTCCTATAAGTGTAAATTTAGATTACTTATTTGAAATTTTTCTTGTTTCTTAAGATAGACCTACATTGTTATATATTTTCCTCCTAAGACCACTTTTGTTGTATTACATAGGTTTTGAGTTGTTGTATTTTCACTTTTATTTGTCTCTATTTCATTTCTTCTTTGATCTCATTTTTAACTCATTCATTATTTAGTAGCGTGTTCTAGCCTCCACATGTTTGCATGTTTTTAGGTTTTTTTAAAATTAATTTCTAGTTTTATACTACTGTGGTCAGAAAGGACAGTTGATAAAATTTCAATCTTCTTAAATGTATTGAGGCTTGCTTTGAGGCCTAAGATGTGGTCTACCTTGGAAAATGTTCCATGTGCACATGAAAAGAATGTGTATTCTGCTGCTTTGGGGTGAAATGTTCTAAAAAGATGGATCAAATCCTTCTGATGTAGTGTGTCATTTATGAGTCTTTTGCCCTTCATTATTTCTTGTAGTGCCCACTTGGTGGTAATAATTCCTCTAGCTATTTTTTGTCTGGGAAGCTCTTTATCGCTATTTCAACTTTAAATGATAGCTTTGCAGGGTAGCGTAGTGTTGGTTGTAGGACCTAACTTTCTATCACTTTATTTCCTGCCACTTCCTTCTGACCTGCCAAGTTTCTATTGAGAAATCAGCTAACAATCTAATAGGAGCTCACTTGTAAGTAACTAGTTGTCTTCCTCTTGCTGCTTTTAGGATTTTCTCTTTGTATTTAACATTTCCATTTAAATTATGATGTGTCTTGGTGTGGGCTTGTTTGGGTTCATCTTGTTTGGGACTCTGTACTTTTTTTTCCTTTACCAGGTTAAGGAAGGTTTTTAGTCATTTCTTCAAATAGGTTCTCATCTCTTGCTCCTTCTTTTTCTCCCCTGGTACTCCTAGGATATGAATGCTATTACCCTTGATGTTGTCCCAGAGGTCCCTTAAACTGTCTTCATGTAAAAGAAATTTTTTTCTCCTTATTTTTGGTATTCTAACTGGGAGCTTTCTGCTACTTTGTCTTCTAAATCTCTAATTCAACCTCCATGTCATCTAAACTGCTATTGATAACTTCTAGTGTCTTTTTCATTTCAGTTATTGCATTCTTTATTTCTTTTCTTAAAAGATTTATTTTATTGTTTTGACACAGAGAGAGAGAGAGAGAGACAGAGATACAGAGAGACAGAGAGAAAGGGGAGGGCCCAGAGCAATCTCCATAGTTATATGTCATCAGTTTTTGACATAGTTTCATTCCACACAGGTGGTCAGAAGGTGGGGGGCACACAAGATGGGAACGGGCCAGGGCCTCCTGCATGGGAAGCACACCCCAGGTCAGCATATGGGTCCACATGGGCCAGGCCAGGACTCGATCCTCAGACCCCTGGGTTGCAAGGCACGTGCTTAACCTGCTGAGCCATCCCAACGTTCCCTGTATTCTTTATTTCTGACTTGTTCTTTTTTATGGTTTCTATGTTCTCCTTTATGCTTACTTTCTCTTTGTTGAAATTCTAAGTTACTTTTTTTTTTAATTTTATTTTTTTTATATTTTATTGTTAAATTTAAAGGGGTGACATTGGTTGGTAACAATCAGACAGTTTCCCAAAACTCCACATCACATCACCCATGCATCGCATTATGTGACCAGCTCCCAGAATCAGGTCCCCCTCCAACCCCATATATCTGGTGCCCACTCCCCCCTCCCCACACAACTCTCCCTCCCCCCGCCCCCCTCCTCCCTCCTCTCCAGGTAAACACCAAACCATTGAGTGTGTCCATAATGCTGGTGCCCTCTCCCACCTCCCTTCCCTCTCTCCCTCCCCCCTCCTCCCCTTCCCTCAGGCAATCACCAAGTTATTGGGTGTGTCCATAGGTCTCTGTGTCTTTGTAACTTTCAGTTTTATATTACACCTATAAGTGAGGTCATATTTTTCCGGATTCTTTCATTCTTACTTATTTCACTTAATAAGATAGTCTCTCGGTCCATCCATGTTGCCAGAAATGACTGTATTTCATCATTTCTTATCGCTGAGTAGTATTCCATTGTGTAAATGTACCACATCTTCTTTATCCAGTCATCTATCGAAGGGCATTTTGGTTGTTTCCATGTTTTGGCCACTGTGAACAGTGCTGCGATGAAAAT
>PVKE010021277.1:0-26695 GCA_004027555.1 Craseonycteris thonglongyai | reverse complement strand
CTCATAGCCATCTGTCTGGGAAAAAGGCTATTCTAAGCAATCAGAAGACTGACCTTATGTCTCATTTTGGATTCTAACTCTGCAGTCAGTACCTGAGAAGGCCAGAGTCATCCAACTGAGATGTTAATTTAAAAGTTGGTTGTTGTGATACTCATGAGAGGCATTGAAGAAGTAACACAAAACTCCCCTGGAGAGTCACCCAGTCAGCACCAGAGACCCCAGCATAACGCAAGCCCCTTTGAAAGAAGTGCAAAATGAAAAATTAAAATATATTGAACTTTTTTACCATGAAACCAGGTCTACAGATATAAAATAGAATTATTGCTCTGTTTGAAGAAATAAATCAGATTTATCAATGAATTGATCATGGAAAATTGAATATTTTCATTGTTTAGTAATTTGTCAAAACACTGCAAAGTATAATAGGTAAGGATACAATATTGGGGCTACACAAATCCTGACATTGAATCTCAGCGGGGCCACTTTCTTGCCCTGTGTGCTTGGACAAGGTGCCAAATTCTGCTGAACCCCAGGATCTTCATCTGCAACATGAAAATGAAAATAGTAGTACCTGCCTGATTGAATTATTGTGAGGATTAAATGAGATATAATGCATTTGATATGCCTACTAATACAGTGCCTGCCACAGAGTGCTAGAATTTGCTCTAGAATAAATTTTGTGTTTTAAAATTTTAAACCATTTAACAGGAAGAGTGGATGCTGTTGTGCAAAGGAAGTGAAGAATTGGGAAACAAATAGAAAGTACTTTTATATTTAGATATCTGTAGACATCTCATTGAGAAAGGGGAAAATAAGTATTCAAGAGCTTTCTCTACAGCAAAAGCAGAACCATGGTTGTAAATTACAGGGAGTGTAATTTTATTCTAGTTTAAGAAACTTTGTCACAATCAGAGGTATTCCTAAATTCTCTCCTGAGGAAGTTTAAGTAGAGACTAGTGAATCCCCTGTTGGCTGGCATGCATCTGACTTTAGAGTTTTAGATGCATATCTTGGCAGACTCTTATTGGGAAGGAAAAATTGAGACAATAGAAAAATTGGGAGATGAAAGAAAAGGTGGTAAAGGCAGAGAGTTAAAGGCCTTTGTAGGGTAGTCAGTCATTCATGAGTAAATAGAGTGCTGTGTTTACATATTAAATATTTATTAATTAAAATATTTACTGAGTGCCTGATTTATAACTTACACTTGACACATCCGTACCCTCCTGCAACTTCCATTCTAGTGGGGGAAGGCAGACAATAACCAAAAAAAAATCATTATAACATTGAAACATTGTAAGTAGAATGGAGAAAAAAAATTAGAGCAAGTTAAAGGAGATCAGGAGTTCCAAGTTGTGGGTTGTAATTTTTAACTGAATGATTCGGGAAGACCTCAATGAGAAGGTCACATTGAGGACACGCTTGAAAGCAGTGAGGGACTGAGTCCTACATGGATTTGGACAGAGAGCATTCCAAATGGAGGGAACATTTATTGCAAAGGCCCTGAGGTGATAGCTGCCTCACGTGTTCTGGAAAGAAAAAGGAGGCCAGCATGGCTGGACCAAAGGGAGCCATGGGAAGAGTCGCAAGGGAATAGTATCAGAAAAGTAACAAAGGGCTGGGCAGGAAGGGACTTGTATGCCATTGTAAGTACTTTGGCTTTTATCAGATTGAAGGATTTAAGGGGTGATCCCCATCTAACAGGCTCACTGGTTGATGTATGGAGAATATACTATAGGGGCAGGAGCAAAACAAACAGTCCAATGAGAGGCTGTTGCACTGACCCAGGTGAGCATGAGGGTGGTCTGGACCATAGTGGAAGCAGTGGTAGTAGAGAGAGGTGGTCAGATGCTTGATGCATTTTGGAAGAGGCACTATCTGGGTATGAAAGAAATAGAAGAATCAATAGTGGCCAAGATGTGGAAGACTATAGGTTGTACAGGTATTGGGGTGGCAGGTAGAAGTTCACTTTTGGACATTTTGAGATTGATTTGTTTATTAGACATGATAAATATTAAAAGAAAATGGCTGACAATATAGTTAGAAAACCAAACTATTTTAGTGCTGTGAAATTTAAGAAAAAGAAAAAACAAACCAACAAACAAAACAAAGAGAAGGAATTGAGAATCTGGGTCTGAGGACTGAGAATTGATTAGTGACCTATTATTAGCGACCTTAAAAAAGTCTCATTGGAGTAGTGTGAGTAAATATTCAATTGGAGTTTGTTTAAAGAATGTGAGGAAAGAAATTGGAGATGGCAATTATTATAAATACTGAAATATGGTCTGAGATAAGAAATTAATTTTAAAATTTACATTACCTGGAAAATCTAACTTCCTTGTATTATTCTTTGAGGTTTTCAGTCCTCCCTGACCCTTTTCTTTATCTCTTCTTATCCCAGCCCTAAGGGAAGCTCTATACATGACAAGGAAGAATAACTAATACACTACAGACTTGTTTGCACAATATGTGACCAAACCAGTAGGAAAATCAAGAATGCCTTAAACTTGTCTCCTATCATATTTCATGGGTTGATCCATTAGTTAAGTTATATAGTTCAGATATGATACCATCACCATGGTAAAGACATGTAATATTATGAAATTATATTTAACAACTCAAATATAAACAATTTGATGGAGTTTTCCTTATGAGATTGCTAACTTGGTGTTTTGATTCTAAACATTTTTTTCATAGTATAGATATATTAATATATTTTTAATACATATATATGGCATAGAAAGGAATATCACATTAAACCAAAGTAAAAGCCTCAATGATAAACATTTATGCATTAAACATTATTTTCCAAGTAGTGCAGAAATACTTAAGTCTCAATCATTGTTTATTGTCATATTTTCCATGAAACTATGTATTGTTTTAAAGATACTTTTGAGGCTATTGCAATAGTAGCTCTAGATAAAATACAAGTGGATAGTCAAACAATTTAGGTTTAACAATGCTCACATCAGTCACATAGACAAAAAATAGCTTGTTTGGTTACCAGTTTGTTCTGTGAGGCCCCTCATTTACTTGTGTGGAACCAAACTATGTCACAGCTGGCGTGCAGCTGTGGAGGCTGCTCTGAGTCCTCCTCCCATTTTTCTCTCTCTCTTTCCCTCTCTCACCCACCTCATCTCAAAATAATGAAATAAATCTTTAAAAAAAATCAGGGCTCGAGAAAATGGATGGAGGTGGAAGCTAAAAGAAAATAAGTGAATTGTGGAGCCTATGGAATGAACTACTCACACTTGATGAATATAGGATTTGATTTTCACATCACAAGAAGTAAGGAGTCATCAGTGAGATGTGGTGCTGATCTAAGAACAGTAACAAGTATTTGTTGCAGAGATTACACAGATGAATGACATGAAGTTCCTACTTTTAAGAAGTCTAGCATCTAACACTACCTCTGAAAAATATAATTTAAATATTAAGAGGCTCCCTAATAAAAACTAAGGACTGGGTATTATATGAGTCTAAATAATCCATACAGGCTGAAATATTAGTTAAATATGTGTCAAAAATTTTGTTTTCAATGCCTCTTTGTTGAAGATTCAGTTGTCTTTAATTTTTTTTTTGATACGTCAATAAATATTTATTGTGACTACCATAGAGCACTGAATAAAACAGACAAAAATTTCTGCCCTTAGGAGGCTCACATTCCAGTAAAAAGCTGATAGTAAATATTTTAGGCTATATAGGCTGTAAGGTTTCTTGTAACTATTCAATTCTGCCGTTGTAACACAAAATCAGTCAGAGGTGATACATAAGAAATGCACAAATGAACAAGCATCACTGTTCCATTAATACTTCATTTACAAACAAGTGTCAGACCAGATTTGACCCACAGGCCATGATTTGCTGACCTCAGCCATAGAGGAAGACAGCAATAAACACTATGGAAAGTAACAATAGTAAATTAAACACTGTGTAGTGGTGACAGTACTGTTGGGAAAAGTGAAAAGAAAGAGTGTGGATAGTGTTGGAGTATGTCAGGGTAGTCCTCCCTGAGAGAGTAACACCTGATAAAGACTTGAAGGAGATGAACAGGTGAGTCTGGGGCATTCTAGGAAAAGAATGTCTTTAATTTTTAAGTAATGTCTCCAACTATTTCTCAGCTAATTTGGAGACAATCAGCTTACCTTTTAGAGTGGGTAAATGTGAAGAAGTAAAGCCATACCCGCCTCCTGCCTCTGCCTCCGTGGGGCCTGTGTGCTCCTAGCTCCCTCCAATGCCCAGGCCCCTCGAGGAGAGGTAAAGAGACAGGCCAGCTGTGTAAACTAGAATTTCCTCTCGCCTGGGGGAGCAGTGGTAACAGCCACCTCCTAGAGCTCTTAAATCTGGGTCAGAATATTTGCCTTCCCGAATTTACTAGCAGGAAATAATAATTGTGCTTCTTTCCTGGCTAATAGGCATAGTCACTGGATCTCCATCTCCAAGCACAGAAACTGGCTCTGAAACCTGGAAATTAACCTGGATTTTCATAACCAAGCTGACATAAGCAACATCAGATAAACATTAGGAAGCACTAGTAAATGCTGAAATCACTGTTAAATCACATGGATTTCTAAACGTTAATTACTTTTAATTAGAACGAATCAATCATTTTAGCTTTGCTCCTCGATAACCTTAACTTGATGTTTGTTTTTTCTTTTGCTGAGGATTAATGCAGTCTCTCAATCCAGGTATGTGGAAGGGGTATCTAAACAAACTTGTAAAAGAACAGCATTTTGTGCAGCATTGCCACTCATATGTGTTTTGTCTAGATGAAACAGACTTCACTGTCCCTTTCAGCAATATTTTTTATAACTGGAAACGTTTCCCATTTAATCTTAGCAAGTTAATACTGGATACATTTCTGTTATTGCTTGTTCCTCAGGATAAATAGTCTGTTTTGCAGATTAAAGTTGAGATTTAATCATATTTTTAAAAATTATTTTATTTTAATGAATTAATAGTAAGGAAAAATTCTTGAGACATTTCACAAAGCTGGAGTTAAGTGTGCTGACTTTAACCTAATTACAAAACTGTTTGTTAAAATTTTGTGATTTCGGTGAGGCACTCAATAAAAATGGATCATAATGAATGCTGGAGGCCTGCCTGCTTCCCTCATCTGCTGAATGTATACTGTTGAATTCCATGTTAGTGACAGAATCATTATTTCCTGCTATTCTTGTTCATCCCTCATTTTCTATAATGTTCATCTATCACTCACTGGATTTTTTTCTGATAGCTCTGACCTTGGAGTGTTTTATATTATTCTATCTGGATCACAGTGTGGGACAAGCATTTGCAATTGCAGTTGCTAATGCCAAGTCATTTGCCAAGAACACAACACAGGTTTCTCAACATTTTGCAAGTACCTCTCTTCAGAGAGGGATTCCATGAGAATCAGAATATTTTGCAGCTACTAAATAATGACAGTCGTGTTTCATATTTTGGGACATGAAAAATATCTATAAATTATACATTTAACTCTTAGATGGATACAAAATCTCGGACTGTCTCACCTTTCCTACTAGAGGTGTCTGCATTTGAACTTCAGTCTAATGCTTTCCTAACAGGGCTAGATTGGCTATCTTGCCAGCATTTGATCTTGTAAAAGTTTCAGAATGATAGTTAAAGCACCAATATTTTAATACCACTTTCTCACAAATCTCTACCAGAAGTAAATAGCAGTTTGTTCATTCTTCTTCATGTTAATGAACCTTTTAAGGATTTGGGTCTCTGGAGTTACTATTCATACTTTGTCCTGACATGGGTACTATTGGGAGTGAGGTGATACAGGGAGATAGAGAACGAGGTGGCTCCTGTGTGCAGGTGAAAAAAATTACACTGTGTGCAGCCAATGCTTAGAACTTCACTTACCATCTTCAAGAGGTGTCTGTGGTCATCCCTTCCTCTCATGGTTTGTGAAAGATCAAAGAAGCTTGGGATGAGGGACAAGAAGTCCCAGCAGATTATTTTATTTCCTTTATAACTTATTTGCCACTTCATGACATCTTTGATGCATATTTTGTTTTCATCATTTCGCCTGTAGGAAGTGTTGTTAGGGGTTACATTTGTGTTTGCTAATATCCACTACATCTTCTCTATATATCTTTAGGAAAAACTAGGTACACAATATGCTGATACTTTGTGTTTTTAAATTCCAGGACAGCATATGAGCCATTTTCTAAGAAATGCTTAAAAAAGAAAACAAAAAAAAAAAAAAAAGAAAAAAAATTAAACCAATGAAATTTCATTGGTCATGCCAAACTCTTATTTTTGTAATCTTATTAAAAATTTTTATGAAGGCTCTTAACTAGATTTATGCATAACATCCCTACGTTTTTGAAAATACTGTTTCAGAATTCATATATTATAGAATAGAAAGTCAAATAGCTAATAGTAATATGGTAACTTTGTATGACTTTTGCATAATTTCAAAGTAAGTAATTCATAAATCATAAAAAAATTATAAGACATAGGTTGACTTTCCAAAGAAGTTTCTCTTATGTGTACATAGTTTTGTACTAGATGTGGTTAGGTATGCTGCTTTAAATCATGTCTGAATTTCTTGTTGTTAAGAAATAAACAAGTAGATTTTGCTCCTTCCCCAACTTAAATAGATTTTAAGATATTAAAGTTGAAATAAATAATCTTGATGTAAAAAAAAAATCCCCCCCAAAATAAATGAATATCTATTTTTCCTAACATTCAATCAATGCCAGTTAATTTTAGTAAACCACATTTTAAATATATATTACAAAGAAATGTTTAATGGAAACCAGCATTTAGTTACAACAATACCAATCCACACCTTTTACAAATAAACGAGTTATCTTTTTGTGTGTGTGTGTGTTTTGTTTCGAGTTCCGCAGAACATGAATTTCTAATTCTAGGTTTGTTTTAAAACAGAACTTTTAATTGCCAAAGGTTGAATCAATGCCTTGCAATGAGTTCTCCGCATGTGCCCTGTGGGGTTTAGACTTTGGTAAAACTTCATCTTAGGGTGAGAAGTGTATATATTTTGGGGGAAGATGCTGGTTTCTGGAAATTGGAGGTTTCCATAGAGAAAATACTAAGAATAAAGTTTTCCATTGTAGTATATTTGTCTTGATTCTATAAAAGCATATTCTATTTAAAATATAATTGCACTTACAATTTTTGGAAAATGCAAAAGAGGAAAAAATTATAGTTGTATACTCTGATGTTAACCACTGTTATTTTGTTTCATTTTCTTTCCATCAGTTTTTATTTTCTATATTTTATGTTCTAAATGACTTATTAACTTGGCATTTTAAGGCAGATAATAATAGATAACCTATGGAGAACCTACTACAAGTACTTTACATGCATTATATGATTACATTTGCACAAATATACCTGTAAGGCATATGCTACTCATTATCTCTCTTCTACAGACAGAAGAATTGAGGAAGGTTTGCAAAGTTTAACTAATTTGCTCAAGGTCACTTGGCTAGTAAATTGCAGTGTCTGGCCTTGAATCGAGGCAGTTTAACTTCAGAGCTCTTGATTTGAATATCAAGTTGTATCGAGTCTCTCCAAAGTTATTTTCAGTGGAATTTATGTAAATTAAAAATAAAAATATCTGGCTGTTAAAAAAATCTCTACCATGTTTCTCCATTATAGGTATGAATTATGGGCTCCCACCTACTTTATGTAGATTGATTATATTATTCAAAATTTTTGGTCTAATTCTTATCAAAATTAGGGTTAACAATATCTTTACAGAATATTTGGCTCAGTACTTGAGCTAAAATATGTTTAACTGGATAGCTTTACCTTTAATTTTGACTAAGTTGTTTTTCAACTGCATGGTTTATCAATCCTTTCCTTTTCTTTGACTGGATACCCAGCTTCATAAGTGAACATATTTAGTGCTGCAAAGATACTTGCATAGTTTAAAATATTTCTTCTGATTTTCAAAAAGAGACTGAGGCAAAATTAATCATGTTTCCTTTCAAATTTTATTTCTGTGAGTATAAAACCATAGTAGTGCTTGATATTTCTGATTGTACAGAAAATGAGAATTGGAGAAAGGATGAGTGAATTACAGTGAAGAAGGCGTAACACAAAAAAGTCAATCTGAATTTTTATTGCCCAGTTTCAAGGGCATAAATCATTATTTGATTAAGAATGTGATTGTTTTATGTGTAACTATCTTTTCTATATTCAGAGCTATACACTAGTAGCTGACCAAGCGAACTCTTCAGTGCTTTTTGAGAAAATTGAAATGTTGAGAATTAGGAGTATTATGTGAAGAAAGCTGACTTTGAGATTATTAAGCAGCTATGTAGAAGCTGAATAAAATTTTGGCTTTTCCTACAGGTTGATTTATTAGATAAAGAGTGATAATAAACCTTTTGCATATTGGCATATTATAGTACATTCTAGGTCCTCAGAGTAAAATGCAGAAGGGAAAATTTCTCTCTTGGAGAAAATACTGGGAATCCTCTCCTCCACATAGGCTGTAATCAGGAATGGAGAGCAAAGGAGATAAAAAATTGAAATGACAGTATTCCATATGTATGTTTGTGTTACACAGGCATCACATGTAGAAAGGAATTGAAAATAAGAATTGGTTAGCTGCAGTTGGTTCCTGGGGATATCTGTCTCTGTCACTAACTAGAGGGTTAACTTAAGAAACAATGAACCTCTTTGAATCTTAGTATCCTCTTCTGAGAATAGTGAGAAGACTAGATTAATCCCATCTAATATCACATTTATGGCATTTTCAGTAGAGAGAGAGATAGAATGAATGGGGGAGGGCCAAGAGCAGTCTCCATAGTTGTACATAATTAGTTGTGACATGGGTTCATTCCACACAAGTGGATGTGGGGCCATGATGGGTGGGGACCAAACTGGGGGTCTCTTGCTTGGGAAGCTAGAACCTTCCCCACCATCCTGGCAGTTACCAGTTGTGTGCTGCAGTTCAGCATATGGGTTTTCACAGGGCCAGGGCAGGGATTCAATCTAGACCTTGCAGTTACAAGACAAGAGCTGAACCTGCTGAACTATGCCAACATCCTCTCACAGTTGTTAGCATGGTGTTGAGCACATAGAAGGCCATTAAATAATGCCAATTAATTGAATGTTGTATCATATGTAAGAGAACCTGAGGGTAACCAGATAATACAGGAGAAAAAGGAGTACAAGGTTTACATGATTGATGAATAATCCATAAATGGTGTGCCCGGGCAATTGTGCCCCGTCCAGCGGGGCACGACAACGCGGCTCGAGGGGGAACCTATGAAGGACAAGAGACAGGAGACACGAAGAAATGGAGGCAAGACAGGATTCTGATCAAGCCTCAAAATTTTATTTCTGTTACAGCGGTATATATACTGTAGGGACAAAGGAGGGCAGGATTGTCTGCTTAGTGAGGTATTTGTCAAAGGGTGATTGGTTGTAGGGTAAGTGGCAGCTCAGGATTGGTGGAGGATTCGCGGGCTCTGGCGGGCAGTCCAAGCAAGGGAGGGGTGGGCTATGCGTGGGAGATACTATTGAGTAACAAGTTATCTTTAACTTCAGGCCAGACCGCAAGGCTATCTCTCAGGATGGAGTCGATTCTCAAAATGGAGTTATTTTTGTTTTTAGCCAGATTGGTCCGAGTTGGTCCCTGACAAATGGTATTGAGGAAGGAAGGATTATACATGTCACATTTTAATGACCAACATTTAAACTGAACATTTTCTTTTATTTCTATCAGGGCTTTAAAGCCTGAAGCAATTGCCTACAGGGTATCACCAAATCTCTGAGTGCTATATACCCAGATAATTGAGCCTACGTAGAGTCTTGGCTTAAGTGATTCCTAACATAACTTTTAAATTCGTCAACATGTAGGATAATGTTATGGGTGACATTGTGTCTCCTCCAAAAGATAATTTGAAATTCTCATTCCTGGTACCTGTGAATTTGATCCTATTTGAAAATAAAGTATTTGTAGATTTAACCAAGTTAAGATATGGTCATGATAGTGAATCTTAATCCAATATGAGTGGTGTTCTTATTAGAAGAGGGAAATTTGGACACAGAGGCAGACACTCAGGAAAGCACTATGTGAATATAAAAGCAAATATTGGAATGGCACATCTGTAAGACAAAGAACACCAAAGATCAATGGATGTCACCAGATGCTAGGAGAGAGGAGAGAGGTGTGGAACAGATATTCTTTTAGATCCCTCAGAAGGAACCAACTCTGTTGATAGATACCTTGATTTCTAGCCTCCAGAACCATGAGAGAATAAATTTCAGTTATTTTAATCTATACAGTTTGTGATAATTTGTTATGACAGCCCTAGGAAACTAATATAGGTAGGAAACTTCTTCCAAGTCACTTTGTCTTGGACGATGGACCTTAAATGCAGCCAAGTAATAGAAATGAGCTCAGGCAATCAGTTAAATATTTCCTGCTTAATTGAGGGAAACAGTTGTGAGAAACCTGAGGTTTGTGACCTTGAGCTAAATGTTCTCATCAACCATGAGGGAGTAAGTTTATTTCCACCATCTATCCCCCCATCCCCAACTCATGTCCAGAAGCTGTTCATAGCACTCATCCACAATTTGTGCAATTTGCAAGATTTTCTGCTTTCTACCATTCCAGGGAAAACAATTTCAAAGTTCAACTATTTCAAGATAATATGACACTATTTTCCTACTCTATCAATATGTAATGGTAGTTATATGTTATGGTCCTTGCTTCCTCTTAACACTTTTACCTCCTCCCAACTGAATCAGGGCAGGCATGTCTGGGATGTTGAAGCTATCTAAGTGACTTGATAATTAAAGACCTGAAAGGAATAAATATTAATCAGTCAAGCAAGTGTTATGTGCTTAAGTTCTAACACTGTGCCAGATACCTTGCAGGAGTAAACAAGATATTAAGACCTAAACTCTGTGAAAATAGAGATTAAAACTGCACACCCTGGAGTCAATTGTTCCACTCAAATTGTTTCCAAAATATTGAACAAATTACCCTTTCTTTGCTTCATTTCTTCATTCATAAAATGAGGATTAATAATAATAGCTATTTCATATGCTAAAGGAGTTATTCATGTGAAATCAAGTGCTTGGCTTATAGTAAGTGCTTAGTAAATATCAGCTATTATTATATTACTGATATTACTTATACAATTGGTTTGAGGAACAACATTAGCCCACATTAAAAAACAAACAAACATTTAAAAAGTCTTGGGAATAAATAAGAAGCATGATTCAACCTTGAAATATATAGAACTCATGATTGTAAGTTAGATTTTCTTATTTTAATCTTGGTAACTGGGAAAGAACCAGTATCATGAGCCAATAAAGGAGGACTTACCAGTGGATTGTATAGAAAAAGCAGTCTGTCCTATTAATTTTTTTCATCAACTGGGTGGAAAAGAAAAGTTAGCAAATATTTTTTCTTAAAAGTTTGTATATGGCGGAAGCTGGGATGGATCAGTGGGATGAGTTCTTACTTTGTAGTCCTGGGGTCTGAGGATCAGATCCTGGCCCCGGCCCATGCAGACCCATATGTTGAACTGAGGTATGCTTCCCATGCAGGAGGCCCCAGTTTGGTTCTCATGGGGGCAAGCTTACCATGTGTGGGGGGGCCCCTGGTTCAGTATCCAGCTCACGGGGGGCATGCCTCCCATGCAGGAGGCCCCAAGGCCCAGGTCCTGCCCTGCACAGCCCCTGCCCACCTGTGTGGAACTAAACCATGTTGAAAGCTGATGTACAACTATGGAGACTGCTCTGGGCCCTCCCCCTTTTTCCTGTCTGTCTGTCTCTCTCCGTCTCTCTTTATCTCTGTAAAAAACAGTAAAATATATCTTTAAAAAAAATTGTATATGGCTAAGTGTTATTTAAAACATTTGTTTAAAAATTGTTTAAAAATGAGAATAGTATATTTTAAGCTGTGATAAACAGAATAATGATCCCTTAAAGATATCACATACCCTAATTCTTAGACCCTGTGAATATTTTACTTTATATGGCAAAGGGAATTTTGTAGATATGATTAAATTAAAGATCTTGAGATGGTTGATAGTGTACTGCATTTTCTGGGTGGTTATAATCTAATCACACTGGTCCTTACAATCAGAAACTCTTTCCCTCCTATGATCAGAGGGAGAATGTGACTACAGAAGAAAGATCAGAGAGATTCTAAGTTGCTGACTTTGAAGATGGAGTGAGAAAGCGAAGAGTTGAGAAATTTGAGACCAAGGAGGCTGGAGTTCTCAAGACAGAGTACTGGAGACAAAGTTGTACAGATTTAGGTACCTAGGGATCTGAAGATGACCCCCCTGTGATCATTGGTCATTGCATGAATGTGAGGATTAGAGGAAATAGTGACTGGCACTAACCCAGGCTTGGGAAAAGTTCCTGTTTCCACCAGCAAGACTGGAAAAATTCATAATTCAAGAAAGGTCTTGCTCACATACTAGGAAATTATTAGCCCTAGACTGAGAACTTCTCAGGATCTGCCTAAAAAGAAATCAGAAAGGTTGGATCCTCAAATTTAAAATTATATCCAAGCACCTTAACTGCACCCCAGAATAAAGCACTGAAGAAGGCAAAAGTCACCATATGGGTTATTAAATTGGAGATTACTAGACATGAAAAGAAGTAGGGAAATATGATGCATAATGAAACTAATAATCAGAAAATTGCAGTTGCCCAGAACTGCCACAAATATTAGGATTAGCAAAAAAGGATGTTGAAATAGTTATAATTATATTCCATGTGTTCAATGTGTTCAGTGAGGACACAGAAAAAGACCTAAATCAAAATTTTAGAGGTGAAAGCTACAATGTATGGCATGAAAAATCTATTGGATTGAATTAACAACAGATTAGACATTACAGAACAAAAACAATTAGGAAACTTTAAGACCTAGTAACATAAGCTAAATAAAATGAGAAGCAGAGAAATATGTTTTAAAAATGAAAAGCATCAATAGGTTGTAGGAAAATATTAAGCAGTCTCATGCACTTGTAATTCAAATTCCGTATGAAGAGAAGTAGAGAGGAAAA
The DNA here is from genome assembly GCA_004027555.1 of Craseonycteris thonglongyai. Taxonomy (NCBI): domain Eukaryota; kingdom Metazoa; phylum Chordata; class Mammalia; order Chiroptera; family Craseonycteridae; genus Craseonycteris; species Craseonycteris thonglongyai. Next base: position 13,673 of record PVKE010021277.1, on the reverse strand, counting down.
AGAAAATACCTGAAGAAATAATGGCCACATTATTTTCAAACTTGATGAAAATTTTTATTCCACAGATAGGAGTCAGTTCATCAAAAGTATATATGAATTCTAAATATTTATGTTAGAACTTCAAAATACATGAAGCTAAACAAATACAACTGCAAAGAAAAATAGAAATATTCTCAATGATACAAATTTTCATATTCTTCTCTCAGTAAATGATAGAATAAGTAGAGATAAAATGGGCAAGAATGTATTGTAACACCATTAACTAACTTGACCTATTTGACATTTATAGAATACCCACCGACAGACTAATATACAATCTTTTAAATTGCAAATGGAGTATTTACCAAGTTGAATAATATTCTCAGCCATAAAACAAGACTCAATCAAAATCTCAGCAAAGTTTTCATGATAATTGACAAGGGGCTTCGAAAATTCATGTAGAAGTATAAAAGATTTAAAATATCCAATATACCTTCAAAAAAGAACAAGTTTAAAGTAATAGTACTATCTGGCTTCTAGACCTTCAATAAAGAAACAACAATCAACTGGTATGATATTGCCATTAAGGTTGATAAATAGATCAATGAAAAGAATAAAGGGTAGACCTATATATAAAAAGACAATGGATTTTTGACAAAGGTGAAAGAGTAGTTTCATAGAAAAAGGATAGTCTTTTCAACAAGTAGTGCTGGATAACCTTAATAACCTGTATGTAAAAACAAAATTAAAATAGCTTTGATCCATAATTTATCACACCGTATACAAAATTAACTTAAAATATATTATAAACTTAAATATTAAACCTAAAATGCTACTAATTTTAGGTGTAAACATTAGGGAATTTTTGTGACCTTGTATTAGACAAAGATACCTTTGATATGTTACCAAAAGCATAATACATAAAGGAGTAAATTAGTATATTGGACATCATCAAAATTAAAAAAATTTAGTCTCCAAAAGACACTTAGGAGAATGAAAAAGTAAGTCATTTAATGTGAGAAAATTCAAAGACTTGTATCCAGAATCTACAAAGAACTCTTAAAACCCAGTAATTAAAAAAACAAAAACCAACAAAAACCAAAGCCCTCCAAAAATAGGGCAAAAATTTGAAGAGACACTTCACAAAAGAGGATTTACAGATGGTAGATGTGTATTCAAGAAAAGGCTCACTCATTATTAGTCTAATAAAAATATAAACCATAATGAGCTATCACTACAGACTGCAAAAAGTGACTAAAATGTAAATGACTGGCCATAGCAAATGTGGGCGAGGACTTGGAGGAACTGGCATATCACGCAGAGATGGCAGGAATGTCACAAGATACAAGCACTTTGGAAAACAGTCTAGCAAAACTATCTTAAAAAAGCTAAATATACAATTTTCACACGGTCAAGCCAGTCAATTTCTCAGCATTTATCTAGGAGAATTATCTGGAGACTTGTACACAAATGTTTATAGCAGCCTGATCTGTGATAACAAAAAACTGGAAATAATCCAAATGTGTATCAACAAATGAATGGATAAACAACTGGTGGTATATCCATATAATAGTACATTACTGAGCAATAAATAGTAAAAGGCTGATTATACATGCATTAAAACAGGTGAATATCAAAATAGCTATGCTGAGGGAAAGAAGAGGGCAGAAAAGGAGCACATATTTCATGATTCCATTTATATAGAGCTCTAGTTATACCTATAGTGACTAATACTAGTATATAGAAATTTTATCTATGCTAAATCTATAGTAGCATAAAACAGATCAATATAGTATAGTAGATCTATAGTAGCATAAAACTGAGCAGGGGGCAGGGAGAAAGGAAAGTGTGGGAGTCATAGATATATACATTATTTTGATTGTGGTGATGGGCTTTTCACAGTGTGTACATATATCACTCACTGTGAGGATTAAATGAATTTATACATATAAGCCCTAAAAATGTGCTACAAATTAAGTGCTTACAATGATCAAGTACTAATATATTGTCTGAATTAAATTATTTCTTTGCATTATTATGAGTTTTACAATTTTCAACTCAATTATTCAAAATTATATATTTTCATATTCAGTGGTTTTATTTTTTATCTCTTCTTTTAATGGTGTGTGTGATGTGTGTGTGGGTGTATGTGTTTAGTATTTTTTTTTCTTTTACTTCCTTTTTTTATTCTAACAATACAGCCCTACTACTATGGAAACTTACTTTTTTTTTTTGCTACCACTAGATAGATATCTTTGTTAGTGAAAGCAATGGATAGTATAATTACCTCTGGATTAAAATATCAACCCAGTGAATACCTTTTGGATAAAAAATACATCACAAAACAGTAAAAAAGTGTGCCTGCTTTCAACAAACTCCACTGAATATTTTACATGATTGATCAGCTTTTATATTAAGAAACCCAATATTTAATAAGTACAAAGTATTAATGAATAGAACTAAATTCACTGTCCTTTTATTAATAAAATAATTAGGGATAAAGCGAATCCTGATTATAGTTAGCATTATAGAATAACAACAGTGGAAAGGTAAACTTTCATAGTTCTAGTCCTTATTCACTCTGGGCCTAATGCAAAAACGAATGAAATAAACTACTAGATTCTTTCTGCTCGTAGATACTATTCATATACCTGGACTCTTTATCAGGAAATCTAAAAAGCATTTTAGTTTTTAATTTATTCAGGGTTATTAGAGGTGATATAGGGAGTAACAACAGCTGCACAAGGTGTCAACCCTAAAAATTCATTCATTATAGTCTGCCTTTTCTTTCCCATATAGAAAGGGAATATAGCCTAGAGAAATCAAAAGATGAAGCAAAATAATTGTAGCAATTCTCCCACCCAGAAAGGTCTATGTTGGTGACACAAAATAGCACAGCAATATTCTTTCCACTAAATGAAAGAAGAGGAAATCTAAAGACCAGTAGTGATTATTTAATACCAGTCAAGAGTGACGAGAATTAAATAGCATTTTATCAGTGACCTGTAATAATACCTTTTATTCTTAGAGTATATAGACAAACATGTAAATAAAAATGTCTTTACATAAATTTAGTTTCATGAACTATTTTCTAGGGAATGTATACTGCATACATAAATGCCATAGTAACAGCTCATGTTGGTTTTATTCAACTACAGTGGGTCATATTAAATATATTAAAGAAAAGGAACAGAATCAACAGTTTATAAAAATAATCCACACTTTAAGAAATATGAAAGTGTCATTTTATATAGCAAGCCATGAATGTTCTAATATTTATGGTCTAGTGCTTTAGAATATTGTGATTTATCATTTCTCTATTGTTAATAAAATTACTTCTTTATGGAATGGCGTATGGTCATTATATCTTAGTGTATTCATTATTCAGGACAGTCCTGGCCATTATTCGGGTTAAGAACCTGTAAAAATTGTTTCCATTTTGGGCCATCTGTGTCACCACGGAAACCATCCATGAGTTAAGTGTTTGTGAATGATTTGTAGTCCTTGCTGGAGCAAAGTTTTGATGAAATAAATCTCTTCATGACCCATTTTTTTCTGAGTGTAAAAATCTCAGAATTATTTTCTTTTAAGATTCAGTGCCCTGTTTAATTTCATTAGTTTTGGGTTCTTTAGTTTAGTTACCTGTGTGCTTTTAATTTTTGTTTTGTCTGTTGCACTTGCTCTTTACAATTGCTCCGCTTTCTCTTTTGGGAATGGCCTGCATGGCCTCTCTTGGAAGTGATTACTCTCCATCTGATATTTTATTCTGTGCAGAGTTACAAACAGACCGAATATACTTTCAACATTGCATCTTCTAAGATGTCCCCCTATTTCTTAAATAGTTTTTAGAATGGAATTTATTTCCATTTTTTATCGCAAACTTTTAATTAAGATAAGTTGGCAGACATTCTTATGAGACATAATGAAAGTATTATATATCAATCAAGTATTTAAAATATTCCTCTGTATAGCTATGGTACATTTTATCTATCCATTTTCAATTGATAGACATTTGTGTTATTACCACTTTTTGGCTATTATGCTTAATGCTACTAAGAAAATTTTTGTATAAGTTTCTGTATGGACGTACACTTTCATTTCTTGTGAATACGTTCCTAGGATTTGAACTGCTGGTCATATGGTAATACAATGTTTAACCTTCTGAGGAACTAATAGACTGTTTCCCAGAGTGGCTGCACCATTTTACATTCCCATCAGAGATATATGACACTGCTCATTTCTCCACATCCATGCCAATCCTTGTTACAGTCTGTCTTTTGGACCATAGTCATCCTAAAGGGGGTGGGGGAGTGGTATCTTCTGGTTTTGTTCTATATTTCCTTGACAGCCAAGGAGGTAAGCATCCTTCCATAGGTTTATTGACCACTTCTATATCTTCTTTGGAAAAACACCTATTCAGATCCTTTGCCTGATTTTTAATTAGGTTATTTGTTATTTTATGATTGAGTTATCGACTTTTATTTTAAATTAATGAAGATGGTCTCCCTAAAGCTAATTTTTAATTGGTGAATTTTAACTAACAACAACAAAAAAAATTTTCACCCTTAGTGTAAATAAAAACTGTTCAACTTAGGCTTAATATATAATATTGATTTTTATATAAAAGTATCCATATAATTTTATAGTATATTTAAAAATCAATTAGAGTTTAATAATTTTATTAAGCAATACTTCAAAAATAATGCTAACTTCTCTTCCAAAAGGAACATTTCCTGGGAAGAAATAGCGAATATTTTAGAAAACAAGAATGACTTATTGGTTAACAGACAGTAGTGCATGATACCTTGAAAACATATATAGTTCTAAAATGACCTTGGCATTTAGACAGTTAACAACATTTGAGTAGAAGTCATTTTTTTAGTGATGTTAATTTTTTCCTACAATATGTTGATAATTTCCCCCTGAATGTCTGTTTAGGAAGATTAATAATGTTGTCAACATCAGCTACATGTCTGAATCTTAAATACTTCAATTTGACTGGATGGGATAGCAGGAAATAAAAATATTTCCTCCAAAACAGCAACATTCTAACTTACTGATCCTGAAATTATGTTTGATTGTAATACAAAAGCTCTTTGTAGAGTAGCAAGGTAAATTATGGTATCCTTGTATGGACAGGAAATGCTTAAAGAAGGCTTAGAAGGAAACAGCATTATTATTTTATTATTTTAAGATTTATTTTTATTGTTTTTTTGACAGAGAGAGAGAGACAGAGAGAGAGATACAGAAAGAAGGGGGAGGGCCCAGAGCAGTCTCCACAGGTGACAGCATTAGTTTTCCATATAGTTTTGTTCCACAGGTGGGCACAGGGCTGCTCAGGGCAGGAACTGGGCCGGGAGCCTCCTGCATAGGCCCTGGCAAAAACTGAACTGGGGGCACACCCCAGTTCAGCATATGGGTCCACATGGGCCGGAGCCGGGATTCGATCCTCAGTCCCCAGGCCTGCAAAGCAAGAGCTTAACCCGCTGAGCCATCCCAGCTTCCCCAGCATTATTATTTTTTGAAACTGTTCTCAAAGGGTCTTTAAAAATAATATATTTTTATATTTGTAAGATTTGTTTAAAATAATGTTCTTGGTAGTTTTGTAATTTATACATACCTCTCACAATAAAAACACATTAAAAATTTTCAAGCACCACAGATTATCTTTTTATTAAAAATATTATGCTTAAAGAGTAAAATTTTGTTCAAATTTTAATCTGTAAGTTTTCGATAGCAGAGACCTGTCTTGTGGACCACAGAACCTGGCACGAGGGCTGTCTGGTAAAAATCCAGCCTTGTCAATATAATAACAGCAGTTACATGGCTGACTACTTTCTGGACAGCCCTCGTATAATAAGTACTTAATACATGGTTGTTGAATGAGTCAATCAAAATAATATTTTAACTATATTTTTTATTACTCATTAAATTTATTGGGAGTGACATTAGTTGGTAAAAATTTATGTAGGTTTCAGGAGTACAATTCTACATTATATCAGCTATGTATTACATTATGTGCTCGCCATCCAGAGTCAGTTCTCTTTCCGTCACCCTATATTTGATGCCCTTCACTGCTCTCCTTCCACCTCCCCCCTTAGCTTCATGTAACCACTAAACTATTGACTGTGTCCATGAGCTTTTGTTTCTTTGTTATTTTCAGTTTTATAGTTTACATATAAGTAAAATCATATGGTTCTTGACTTTTTCATACTTATCATGCTTAATATGATGATACTGCAAATGACAGTATTTCATCTTTTTTGTTGCTGTGTAGTATTCCATTATGTAAATGTATCACAAGTTCTTTATCTAGTCATCTATCAAAGGGCACTTTGGTTGTTTCCATGACTTGGCCACCATGAGCAGTGCTACAATGAACATTGGGGTACATATATCTTTGCAGACTAAGGTTTTCAAGTTTTTTGGGGTAGATACCCAGGAGAGGAATTGCTGGCTTTTATGTGAATTTTATTCTTAATTTTTTGAGAAAACACAATACAGTCTTCCATATTGGTTGTACAAAATGATTTTTAATTGGTGAGTTTTATTTAAAGAAATGATTCACACTCTTAATGTAGATGTCCAACTTAAGCCTAGAATGAAACATTAATTTTATTAAAAGTATCAAGATAATTCCATAGTTTATATAATAAAGTATAGGCTTCACCCTAACCACCATCAATCTGTGATACATGTGTGTGTGGATGTGTGTGTGTTGGGAGGGTAGGGATGGGAGACTAGATCTGCTTCAACCCAAGAGGAATCAGAAAATTGAAAGCCCTCTGGAAAGGCCAGAAGTGACGGACTGAGCGAGGTGGAAGGTCCAGATGGAGTGGGGACTGCTTGGCCATAGGGTTGAAAGGATTGCCCTTTCCCTGCTGGGAGCTTTCCAGCCCCTCAGGTCTGACAAGAAGTGTAGACTGCAACCCTGCTCTGGGCAGGTCTGTGCTGCTAGATGCTCTGGGCAGGGAGGGGCTCACAAACCTTGTCCTCCAGGGAAGATGATGGCACTGCCCTAAGGCTGTGAGCCTTTGCTATCAGACCTCTGAGACCCCATGAATTTCAGCTAGACTCACTGTCTGTCAAAGATCACAAGCTAGTTTGCGTTGTGACATTAGTACTTGAATTCGTAGGGTGACCACATTGTAAGGTATAGGTATATTGAATTGCTATATGTACACTTGAAACTAATAAAACCAATGTAATATTATATACCACCTGTACTTAAAAATTAAAAAAGGAAAATGTCACAGGCCTACTGCAAGTGCAGCTTCTTCTGAGCTTCTGAGTTGCATGTGCGTTCAGTTCCGTTCAGATTCTCTTCAAGGAAGAAAAGAAAGAGGAAATATATTTGCCTTTTACATTATTTAGCCTCTGCTTTACAAAACAGACATTGATTAGCATTGGAAAGATTGTAGCTAACTATAAAGCATTTGTCCTGCACATCATTCTTTCATGATACTGAATATTTTTAGCAAATGCCAAATTAGCACTGTGGCAAAGCTGTGTAGCAATGACTGTACAAGCTAGTGCTGAGAAATGATAAAAATTGAAAGCATTTGACTGGCAACAAATCAATTATTTCCACAATTTTACTTATGAGAATGCAAGCAATCTTAGGCACGAGTTAGTATTTTTAGAATCCCAGTTATAATAAGCATCTTTCAATTCTAGGCTCAATTAAGAAATGAAAATTATGTAGAAAGGAATAAGATGACAACAAACCTCATTTCACCTCAATGATGAACAAAAATGCATTGCTTTTTGCTCCCTAGTGATATAGAAGTGCTGTTGGTGAGATAATTAAATTCTCCTGCTTTAAAAAGAAAATTGAGAAAGTATAACACGAAAAAGATCCTTGAGGGGAGAAAGGACCTTAGAGATGTATTCTAGTGATTATTCAACCTGTTCTTTTTCTGCAGATGAGGAAATTTAGAACCAGCAATATTCATTTCACAAGCAAGTACATGAGAGACCAGGTAATTAATCTGAAATAGATTATGGTAACAATTAACTATCTGCAACACATCTACCAAAGAGAAAATATGCAAAAAATATAACCCCTTGATAAACATATGCCACATACCCATTGTCAAAGATGAAGTTCACTCAAACACTGCCACCTTCCTGCTACAGTGTTCCTAGCAAATCATCGGGTTCCAAGTCCATCAGTGATGATAAATAGATATTAGGGCTGGGGGAAAGCCTTCTAGTTCTGCAGCAAAATTGATAAATGTTCTGTCAGAAGAGGAAAGACTGTTTAAACTTAATTGACCAATTATTTAACATCTTACAAAGTTGGCTTTATTATATTATCTCTCTCTCTCACACACACACACACACACACACCATTATATTTTATTTTACCTAAATTATTTGACAGTTGGCCACATATTGATTAATATTGCAGTATGTATTTTCCAAGAACAAGGATATTCTCTTACATAAACACAGTATAGTTAGCAAACTCAGGAAAGTTAACATTTTGATCTACTCTACACTTTCCCCTTGTATATAACCAATTATGTTAGTTTCTGATTTAGTCTTTGTTTTTGCAAAAATAAGCATATGTATTTTCCTAAATAGGATGGTTTTATATAATAAATCCATTAAACATAAGTAAAATATATAGCCAAATTTTAAGTAAAAATATTTTGGTACATTTTAAAATATTTTATTCTTTCCTATGTCTTCTGTCCTTTCTTCTTTTCATCCTTCTTTTCCCATTGTTTGAAAGCCTCCTAACACAAGCCAACTTAATTTCCCAATGGTGCTATAAGCAGAGAGAAGTCAATAAGAACATCCAAACTGTGAGTTAATATTATCAAATCCAAGATTTAGGAAGTCAATGGTGATGGTTGGGTGAAGGAAATGATAAAATAGGGAGACAGCAGGTTGAGAGACTAAGGCAGGAGGCTATGGTTACTTTTCAGGTAAGAGATGCTGAAATTCTGAATTAGGGTCATGGTCAGAGGAGCAGAAAGCATTGCAAGATTGCCATCATCTGAATTTGGATAATGAGCAAGAGGAAGATGTTAAAGATGTTACTGAGTTTTACAGCCTTGGAGGATATTGCTATTGTTATCTGAACTGAGAAACAGAGAAAGCATAGGTTTGGGGGTGAAAAGATGAATGGTTTCGCTGTGAACCTGATGAGTTTGAGGTACTGGTATTATAATGTGGGTTCAGGGCACAATGTGATAACATAAAAAAATGTAGAGAAATGCAGGGTGCTGTATAGACTGAATATTGAGATAACAGTTGGCTCTATGGTTTCATTTTTTCTCTTTGGTGTAGAGCCATCTTTCTCCGTTGGGCCTCTGCAGGTTGACCTGCAGTGAAGAAGTGCTGATGCTAATAGGCTTCATGGTTAAACTGATAACAGGCTGATATATCATCTTGTTTTTAGATTCCCTATAGTTACACGAAACCACTTAAGAGTCTAGGCTTTAAAAAGGCAATGGTCCATACCAGAATGGTTTATCATTTTGTAATAGTGCATCATGTTATCTGTAAGAAACTCTGACTATTGAATTTAAAAAAATTTTCTTCCTGTGAGACCTGAATGATATCTGAAAATATAATGTGTGAAAGAGAGTAGAGTTCGGTGTCCAACTCTCACCCCACCCATAGGAACACACACACACACACACACACACACACACACACACACACACACACACACACACACACACACACACACACACACATTTTTCTGGAAAGAGGTCAAACCTCTATTGCTAAAATTCTTTCCAAGGAGAACAGATTTTGTTTTTCTCTACATGCAGTTTTCTGTTGTACACAGAGAGGAAATGCTTTCTCCTGACTCTAGCAGACAATGGAAAACCTCATTTGAAAGAGAAATGGGAATTATTCTCTATTCACTGGGAGAGAGGATAGCTTTTTATAAGAATTCTCAATGCCCTGACTCTGTTCTCCTTTCCCTTTATTAAAGCCAATTTTAGTTATGTGAAGTGTAGTATTGATATTTGTGCCTCATCAGCACTGACAAGGCCACAAGTACTTATGAACCGCAGCATAGGGCATTTCAGAGGGAAGACAGATACTCAGTTAGGAACGGTGGTGATAATCTCCCAGGTACAGGGATGAAGGTTAAGGGCATGCCCGTGAGAGCCCTGTCTTCCATTCAGCCCACTCTAGGAGTGGAGTTGCTAAGGACTGGAGGCTCCAGAAGCCCTTGTCCATCCAGGACTTCTGATACGAGCCCCGATTCTTGCCTTCACCACCTCTTTGCCATTTTAAATACCGACCTGAGAGCTTGACTTGGGCTTTCTTGGTGACATAGCTGTGATGCACCAGCGTAGTTTCTTGTGATTACAGTATTTGTGTTAACTCTTAGACCTTCATATTAGCCTAGTGCCTGTCCATTCCCTTTTTCCTTCTTGGCTAAGTAGGCTTATTTTTCTGGACTCTCAGAGGAGAAACAGAAGCTTTATAGGTAGTAAGATACAGCATCTTCACCGTGACATAGGAACCTTGATTATATTTGTTCATATGTATTTTGGCATTGTATGTGTATGTGTCTGTACATTATTATTATTCTGTTTCCATCGGGTCAACGTATTTTCTGTTCTTGAACATACTTTGAGCATTGCTACTTCTTGGTCTTATTTCATATCATCATCCCACTTCCTTTCCACACATCACATGGCAAATGCCCTAACTTTTTCCACCGACCTGTAAGATTCTTAACTTTCAAGATTTAGTAAGATCTATTTTGCCATAATCTTCTCCAACTCCCTTTTAAAAATCACAGTCATATCTTTTCTATTCAGAAATAGTATACTGAGTCCTGACTGTGCTACTTATTTGGCAACTGTCCTGCCTTGTACTGTTACTTGTTCCTTTTCTACACTTAAGACTTCCTCAATGTCATCAGTAGAATAAAGACCACACCCTTGGGTTTTGGAGCTCAATTGATTTGTACTTGAATTCTTGCTCTTCTGCTTTATGGCTATAAAAGCTTGAAGTTATTTAATCACTTTTAAGCTTCCATTTTCTCATTTGTAAAATTAGCACATAGTAACCATTAAGTTAGCATGAGCATTAAGTGAGATAATAATATATGTGAAAGATTTAAATTGGGGGAAGCTGGGATGGCTCAGTGGGTTAGGCACTAGCTTTGAAGCCCTGGGGACCGAGGATCGAATCCCGGCTCCGGCCTGTGCAGACCCATATGTTGAACTGGCGAGTGCTTCCCAAATGCAGTGAGGCCTCCAGTTCAGTTCAAAAAAAAAATTAAAAAATTAAAACACACACACACACAAAGATTTAAATTGGTGATTAAGAACTGGACCAAACGTCTGCTCAAAGCTATTTTCTGACTGATCTTTAAAAGATGTTGCTAAATTAATCAATCCGATGAAGCTCCAATGTTTGCTGAAGAAGGACCATGCACTACCATGGTAATTTGGTTGAAAAGCACTGGGGTGTATGCTAGACAAGACTATGTCAAAGTAGAAACCCTTTTTATAGAAGACTAATACTGGCATCAATAAACACCATTCCTCCTTTTAGCGCTATTCTAGTTTCCTGTGAACCATCAGGATTAAATCCCCAAACAATGACAAACCGTCTAGCCTTTTCCGGAAACTAAATGAGTTGGGCTGCATAGAGTGTATATATCACTGTTATTGCCCCTTTGCCCAAGAGGCAGTAGACGCTGAAAATAATTTTGACTTTTTTCCCCGCTAGAGGTTTTAAGTCCCATATATTTTTCAGAAAGGATAGGAAGGAGAGCCTCATCAAATAGCTGGGTGAAGAAGCCATGGTGTTGCCCCCTCCCCAGCATATAGAAACAGAGACGATCTCTGCTGTCCCACCTACTGCCTGGGGCAGGTCTTATTCTAGTCAGCCTTGTTTTAAAAAGCCTCTTGTTCCTTAAAATTGTTATTTGGTAAATTGCCCTAAGAGATCTCTTCTTAAACTGTATTTCTGCCATTTCTCCTGGCCTGTAGAGCTGTACCCCAAACTAGCTTTCCTGAATTGATGTTCCTCCCTCCCTCTGCACGCCACCTCCCCCTAAACACCTAATTTTCTCTTTAGATTCACAGGCATAGTGTGTGTTATGCTGTGAACATCTCTGGAGTTATTAATTGGTGCAGTTCTGTAGACTACGCTGTGGGAAGCCGGCACAGAGCGGTTTTGGGGGAACTTGATTGGCAGAGCCTCGGTCCCCTGGGCCTAATGGGAGGGACCGGCCCGAGGCTTTGCTGGCAAAGTCTCAGCCCCCTCTTTCATCTCCTTGGGAAGGGTAGTTGGGTGATTAGATATAGAAAAATCTGTTTAGTAGCTTCTCATAAAGGCAAGGCAAGGCCTGGGCCTCCCTTTGTGATTATCTGTAGAAAACAATGTGTATGTGCAGCTTTACGTGAAGGTCAGACCAGTTGATTGATTACTAGGCCTGGTGTTAAAAAGATATGTATGGGGAAGGGTCTGCTTGTTCCTGTTATGCTAATGAATAACCCACCCTGTACTTAACTACAATGTCTCTTAATCTCTTCCCTATTCCTTGAAATGATGTTAACTTCTGCTATATAAAGCAAAGCTATTCGTGCAGTCCTATTGAGGACAGTCCAGGCCATTTGGTTTGTCTCAATTCCCACCGCTGGAACTCAGGGATTCTGTTCAGCCAGGCTGGCTCCTGGTTACACTATGTACGCATCCAATAAGAAAGGAAGGAGGACATTTGGTTCTATTTTAGCTTTATTATTAACTAATTTTCTGCTTTTGTATGTGTCACTTAGCCCCTGGGATCCCATCTCTGGGATATATTACTATGAATATGTTACTATCTACTCTACCTGCTTCAGATCATTTTCAAGAATAAAGCATGTTAATGATAATTTTGTATTTCAAAATATGTTATATAAACATGACTAAAATGTTCACTGCTAATTTGTTATTTTATGGTAGCACAGAATAGACAGTCTTAAGACAATTTACTAGATCATATAATTATTCCTATATTTAAAAGGTCTTTTTCCACAGAATATCAATATAATGAGTTATCTAACATTCTATGTACATTAACCATACTGAACACAAAAGACCAGAACAAAACAAACAAACAAACAAAAAACAAAATCCCAGAACAAGCTCTTTTGTAACTTCGTACTTCTACCAAAGAGATTATAATTTGTTATAGACATGAACAGTACTAGGGTGAAGAAATAGGAAGAGTAAAATCGTATTAGCTTATATTTGTATCTGCTATGGACCACCCACCATCCTGTTACCTCAACTAATTCTATCACGTGTAATCTCAAAAGATAACAGAATTTAAAGGGCCTAAGAAGAAAATTCAAAATATAAATGCTGATATTGAGCTATTGTTCATTTATTTGATTTTTAAAAATTGCTTCTTTTTCCTAACTTGGGAAATGAAAATTAAATAGGGATAAATGTAAGGTTATTTTTGTTGTTGTTTGTTTTTTGTTTTTTAAAGATTTATTTTTATTGTTTTTGACAGAGAGAGAGAGATACAGAGACAGAGACAGAGAGAAGGGGGAGGGCCCAGAACAGTCTCCATAGTTGCACATCACTGGTTTTTCCACATAGTTTCATTCCACAGGTGGAAGCGGGGCTGCACAGGGCAGGAACTGGGCTGGGGTCTTGCCCCAGTGAGAACTGAACTGGGGGCACTCCCCAGCTCAGCACACGGGTCCACA
>PVKE010021276.1:0-26681 GCA_004027555.1 Craseonycteris thonglongyai | reverse complement strand
TCGAATCCCGGCTCCGGCCCAGGCAGGACCCACGTGCTGAACTGGGGAGTTCCCACAGTTCGGTTCTCTAACTGTCTCTGTCTCTGTCTCTCTCTCTATCTGTCAAAAAGTAAAATAGAAATAACTATGCACTGAAGACAAAAAGATAATTTCTCTCTATAAATGTGAAAAGATAAAAAAAAAACAAACAAAAAAAAAAAAACAAAAAAAAAATTTTATTCTTTGAGAGAATGAGACAAACAGACAGAGAGACAGAGAGAAGGGGGAGGGCCCAGAGCAGTCTCCATAGTTGTATATCATTAGTTGTGACATGGTTTCGTTCCACACAGGTGGGTGTGGGGCCGCGTGGGGTGAGAACCAAACAAGACTTAAAGATTGAACTCCATTTACCCGCACAACAGTGCCTGACATATATACAAAACGGCCTCTCTACAAGGGAGTCACACACCAAACAAACTCAGAAAAGAGTTCCGTAGAAAACTCAGAGTGCTCATTTTTTAATACACAGAAACAGGGACTGAAATTGGTGTATCCCCTTATTCAGATCACCCCCTCGCGAGTTTTACAGTTGGTGGCAAAACTGAATCAGTAAGCAGAAGTTTATCTGGTGAGCATAGAATTACAGCCCTGGAAATCAGACTGGCCCCAGGGTAGAAGTCACCTCCCCCATGCCAGGAATGGGACAGATGCCACACCTTTGGACCATCAGTCCCTTTGGGGGTTACACAAACCGGTTGTTACTGTCCAGTGACTTTATTATTCACACCAGAGCTCTCTGGTGGACACCAAACACATTCTTTTTTTACGTTTGGTTGAGATCCGCAGTCAGTTCTGGACTCTCTAGAAAAATCTGGGCCCACATTCTTTTTTTTTCTTTTCTTTTCTTTTTTTTTTTATTGTTTTTGACAGAGAGAGACAGAGACAGAAAGAAGGAGGAGGGCCCAGAGCAGTCTCTGTAGTTGCATATCATTGGTTTTTCCACATAGTTTCATTCCACAGGTGGGCGCAGGGCTGCACAGGGCAGGAACTGGGCCAGGGTCTCGCCCCGGTGAGAACTGAACTGGGGGAACTCCCCAGTTCAGCCCATGGGTCCGCACGGGCCGGGGTCGGGATTCGATCTCAGTCCCCAGGGCTGCAAAGTGAGCGTTTAACCCACTGAGCCATCCTGGCTTCCTCTGGGTCCACACTCTTAAGTGACATCAGTTCGTTGGAGCTGAGGTGGATCTGCTCCTTTGAGTGTGACCTGTTCTCACATTGTCACATCCCCAAGTGACCAGATCCCCTCAGAGAGGCCTGGTGTATGTGGCTGGCTCCCACAACTCCTGAGATTGAGATCCTGTTATATGGAGATGTCTCCTAACTAGTCCTGGCTTCCCATTTTCCTGCAGTGAGAAAGAGACAGACAGACAGACAGACAGAGGAGGTACTCTCTATTGTTACCAAGTCAAGGATCCAGTCTTCATCATACTCATAATTTAGTTGCAGATTATAAATGATCTGTTAGGATGGGTTACATCTGATGAAACTTAATCTTATATTTATTAATTAAGACACATTTCAGTTCTCAGAGTATTATTTCTTTTCCCAGTTCTAGGGACATCCTCTCATACTTTTTTTATATACAGTAGACTCCCTGTTAACCGGAACTCAAGCAAACGACAAAATAAAAGAAGAAGAAGAAATACAGTGATCCCTCGTTTCTTGCGGTTAATGGGGACCAGAACCTTCCGCGAAAGCTGAAAAACCACGAAGTAGGATTTGCCCCTAGGAATTTTCTCATTGGTCGATGTCGCACCGGAAACCCATCACGCGCCTTTATGAGAGCCCGTGGGATGGACTCTGAGTCAGCTCATCTCTTTGTGTGACATGCAGGGATCCTGCTCTCGCGCGCATCCACATGAAACAACGCTCCTTTCCGCCATGTGGCTGCCGACGTGGTTGTATTTTTTCATTTTTATTTTTTGATGAATATTTTGGAAAAACCCGCGAAGCACTGAAGCCGCAAAACATGAAGCATGAAGTGGCGAGGGAACGCTGTACTACATTTATTTATCTGGCATCTACCAATCCACCTGTACCTGCTCCAGTCACATAGCACAAGAAAGCGTGGAAAATATATTGGATGGCACAATCTGAATATTACACAAAATAGCTTGACAGATTGAATGTAGCAGGATCAAATTTTATATAAGCATAAACTTTTAAAAAGATTTATTTGTATTGTTTTGACAGAGAAACAGAGAGAGAGAGAAGGGGGAAGGCCCAGAGCAGTCTCCATAGTTGTATGTCATCAGTTTTTGACATGGTTTCCTTACACAGGTGGGCGGGGGCTGCGCAGGGCAGGAACCGGGCACTGGGTCTCTGGCAAGAACCAAACTGGGGGCCTCCCACATGGGAAGCACTCCCCAGTTCAGCATATGGGTCCGCATGGGCCGGGGCCGGGGTTCGAACCTCGGCCCCCAGGGCTGCAAAGTGAACGCTTAACTCGCTGAGCCATCCGGCTTCCCCAGCATAAACTTTTTACTCCCATCTACTGGACATATCAAAGATCGTTTGACATCTGCTGTTTGCTGAATCTAAACTTTAAATCAAGCTTTTCTAACCCACAGCCCACATGTGGCCCAGGATGGCTTTGAATGCGGCCCAAACCAAATTTGGAAACTTTTTAAAAACATTATGAGATTTTTGGAGGGACCTTTTTTTTTTTCAGCTCATCAGCCACCGTTAGTGTGTTTGATAGGTGGCCCAAGACAATTCTTCTTCCACTGTGGCCCAGGGAAGCCACAAGATTGGTCACCCCTGGTTTAAATTTTCAGCAATAAAAAATAAATGCTTCCAACTCTTTGGTCTCAGTAGGATTTGGGAAACCGTAGTGCACAAATCAATTACATGACTGCTGCACATAATAGCATTTTTCATTCGTCCTGTTGAGCCATTGCCCAACATTCTCACCACGGCGCTCATCCCAGAGCTGTTACCAAATAATAAAATTTACCCATTGGATGCACATCTTCCTTCATTTCTTCCGCTCACCCTGAGGCACAGAGACTGTCCATCATCCAAAATGGTCCACAAGAGGGTGGAAGAAAAGAGAAGCAGAATTCCCGTCATGTCTTCCAACAGGAAAACCCGGACCTGACCAATCTAGAAAGCACCACTGTGATACAATCCCGGCAACAGCCTCTCCTTCTGCTTCCCTCTGTGCAGTGAGACTCACCTCAGCCAATCTCCCGCTCTGCTTTCAGCCTGGCCCACCCAGTCTACTCCCACCTTCTGTGCCAGTCCAGGCTGCTCACAGCCTCTCCAGCCTCCACGTCCTGCTGCTCCAAGCAAACTGGTCTCTTCAAACTCCAGATGCCCCAGCTTGAACTTGCTGGTCACTGGCGTTTCCAGGGGTCCGGAGGAAAGGGGACATGCGCTCTGGGCCACAGCGGTGGGTCTGTGGAGCTACATGCAGAGTGAATGCAAAAATCATGTCTCGGGAAGCCAGGATGGCTCAGTGGGTTAAGCGCTCACTTTGCAGCACTGGGGACGGAGGATCGAATCCCGGCCCCGGCCCGTGCGGACCCATGTGCTGAACTGGGGAGTTCCCCCAGTTCAGTTCTCTCTCTATTTCTGTCTCTGTATCTCTCTCTCTCTGTCAAAAACAATAAAAATAAAAAAATCATGTCTCTAGAGTGTTCCCTGTGAGGATGAAGACTGTCCCATCAGCAAGGGAGCCTGGAGGAGCTGAGGCTACTGGGACCCGGGAATTGTGGAAGACAAGGAATCGGGGTTCTCTCGGTGCATGCATAGGCCAGAGCAAAGAGAGGCGGGCATCTCCCAACCATCAAGTGCAGGATCACTCACTTTATGTCTCTGTCCACAGGTAAGGCCCGTTGGATCTTTCTGCACCAAATCTCTCCAATTTCTCCAATCCTCCCTCCATAATCTCTCAGCTTAAAGCTCTAGGCCTGCAACTTTTCTCACTCTGGATTATGTTTGTACCACACTGTGTCTCCCTACTGTGGTTATTCCTGTCTTTGAAACCTAAAGCACGAGGAGGTTATCAGAGAAAATACTCAAAAATCCTTATTCCACACCATTCTTTGTTGAAAGCGCTTTACTAACTCATGGCTACTTTAAGCATCCAGTTTAAACTCCTCAGTGTGAAAATCAAGGTTTGTTCATGATGAGCTAAAGGGATGGGGTTGGTGTGGGCTATTTGGGAGGGGGAGTGAATCGAACCATCATTTAGGGACACTCTGAACTCTGCGGTTTTAAAGTCCAGCGTGCTGTGGGCAGGTGTGTTGTCAGGCTGCACGTTGTTCATGTCAATCACCCATCAGGAAATGGGCACGTGCGTGGAGTTTCCAAACAAAATTTCCTGAAGCTGAACGCAGCCTCTCACACCACCACCCGCTGGTCCACAGATGCAGATGGGCTCCTAGAACTCGTCTGTGCTCCGAGGGGCCTGCCCTCCAGAAGGTCATTCCGGTTTTTTGGGGTCCCCCCCTCATGGTTGGGTTCATCCAGGGACAGAACTTAGACAAGTGGAAACAGCAGAGGGGTGAGGGAGTCTAAAGGAGCAGGGATGAGGGTAGAGAAACGCAGGGCATAGATGCAAGTAGAGCAACACGGCTCGTGAGATCTATGCAGGATGAAAGGGGAAGGTTGTGGCCTGGCAGACAGCTGTGATAGGCAGTGCCCACCACCCAGCCCGCCTTCCCCTGGACGAAGGGTAGGTCACAGTCAGGCAGAGGGTGCACATGAGCACTTTAGAAGGAGTCTCATTGCAGGTGGCGGCCATATCCCGGGAGTGTCTGCGCGAGGGCATGGCTGACGTGCAGAGAAAAATGGCTGAAGATGAAGGAAAAGTGAGCACTTGCGTGGCCACAGCCGCCAGACGGATCAAGTACATAATGAAAGAGGGGACCCCCCCAAAAAAAACAGGTGGAGCAGAATAGCTAAGTGGCCTGCATACAAAGAAGCAGGGCGTTACACAAGGCAGTGGGAATCTAGGGTGGGTGAGTGAGGGCAACATGGTGGCAGACACGACTCGTCCTCTGCCTGATATCTTTATCCCTCTTCTTTCTTACTAACAAAATTTTGACTTTGGTACCGAGTCCAAAACACCAGCGAACTATGCCCACCCTCCTGGATCCCTTTGCATTAAGAAGTAGTCATTTGGGGGGAGGCTGGGGTAGCTCAGTGGTTGAGCACCTGCCTCAAAATCGTGTGGTCCTGATTTCGCTTTCTGGCCCTGGTCCATGCAAACCCCATGTGCTGACCTGCAGCACAGCTGGTAGCCGCCGGGGTGGGTTGGCAGCAAAGGTGCTCACCTCCCATGAGGGAGGCCCCCAATTTGGTTCCCACCCCGCACGGCCCCACACCCACCTGTGTGGAATGAAACCATGTCACAGCTAATGACATACAACTATGGAGACTGCTCTGGGCCCTCCCCACTTCTCTCACTTTCTCTCAAACCGTAAATCTCTAAAAAATAAAAAATATAAAAGTGGTCATGTGACAACTATCTATTCAGTGTGACATAAGCTTAACTTTACTAGGGAATTTGAGAACGCTTTTGCTTTCCTGATGCAGGGAACACTCCTTGCATGGAATACAGACGCAATGGCTGGGCTGTAGTGGCCACCACGTGACCAAGAGGTTATAAATATGAGGAAGAAGGCAAAGATAATCACAGAGATGTGAATCCTTTTTTTTTTTTTTAAGATTTATTTATTGTTTTTGACAGAGAGAGAAAGAGAGATACAGAGACAGAGAGAAGGGGGAAGGCCCAGCACAGTCTCCATAGTTGCACATCATTGGTTTTTCCACATAGTTTCATTCCACAGGTGGGAGCGGGGCTACACAGGGCGGGAACTGGGCTGGGGTCTCACCCTGGTGAGAACTGAACTGGGGACACTCCCCAGTTCAGCACATGGATCCACACGGGCCGGGGCCGGGATTCGATTCCCGGTCCCCAGAGCTGCAAAGTGAGCTCTTAACCCACTGAGCCATCCCGGCTTCCCCCCAATCCTTATTTTAACAGGCCACCAAACCAGTGCCAGCAGCCATCTCCGTCCAGACTTCTGATGTTCCGAATGTGAACCTCACTTCAAGTCAGGACTCTGCCCTTGGCTTTTCTGGTTATTGGCAACTAATTATATTCCCTATACAAATATCAACCCACGTTGGTTGTTCCAAAATGCAAGGCCTATGAAAAGCTAGTTACCACATGAGAGGGCTGCCGGAGGAGTCAGGCCATCAGAGACGAGGGCAGCCTCAGCGAGACAGGAGGCAGGAGGTAGGGGAGCGCTGTGGCAGCAACCAGCCAGGCAGGGCCATTGCTAGTCATGCAGAAATGGAGTCAGGGGTACAGGAGGCGGGGACGGCTGCACAGAAGGATGCACCAAACTTCACGAGGCCAGCGGTGGAAGTGGGTCACGTGACCGTGTGGACTTGGGGGTAAAGGTTGCATGTGAGGCCTGACCGACGCACACGGACATGAGAGGCAGGATGGATCTGGTCTCCAGGTCTCGTGGAGGGCAGAACCCCGTGTTGCCTTCCCGGAAGAAGCAGGTGACAAGAGGGGGGCCATCCGTCTTCCCACATGCTCAGTGAGGCAAGGAAAGAGAAATGTCTCTAGCGAGTCGAGACGCAGGTTCAAAGCTGCATAATGAAAGCTGGCAATTTCTCTGGATTCCCTCCCAGTCTCCCCAAGGGGTGGGAAGGGGAGCTGCCCTGGGGAGAGGGAGGAACTGGAGGCCCCAGGGCCTGCTGGGGCTGTGGGAGGGAGCCATTCTGCTCTTTCCTCTGCTAATTGGCCCACAAGGGTTGTCACCTCCCTCAGGAGGCCGGTGGTCCCCTCTCTGAGCCTTCATAGTCCCAAAGCAGAGTGACAGCATGTGCCTGATAGATCATCCACATTGCCATAGCAACAGGCTTGCCCTTGGAGCCAGGGGTTCATGGCCAAATAATCAGGCCTCTCTCTGAAAGGCTGCTGACGTGGGTTTGACTCGGAGGCAGACCGGGTGGGTAGACAAGAAGTCCCAGAGCCAAGACTATTCAGGGCAGCAATTTTACACCAAATGATCAAAAAAGCCCCAAGAGTCTGAGAATAAGTAAAGGGTGTCCCAAAATCCACACAAGAAGTAATTTTGATAAAAAAACCCACAAGTTTATGACTAAAATTGTAAATTTTCATTGCTCAACAATGAAAACGCGTTGTTCTTTCGTGTAGTTCCCATTTTTAAGAACCCTGAACTGTCAGCTCTCACGCTGTCTTTTTTTTCCATTGGCAACACTTTGCCGCACAAATGACGCAAAATTCAAATCTTGCATGAATTTTGGGACACCCTTTACAGGCTAAATCCAACAGGTGATGCAGAGCTGTTAGGCTGGGTTTCCCACGGAAGAGGCCCAATCTCTTTGCCCACCCTTTGTATTACTCACATCCCAGGGCAAGGCTGCCTTGAGCTTCCAGGTATATATTTTTGTAAAACTGGACTTTGAAGTCAGCTCCCTTGCCTAAGAATCCAGCATGAGCCCATCTGGGCTCCAGACTTGGCATCCGCATTGGATCGATGTCTTTGTCTTTTTCCTCAGACGGATTCCATCCACCAAGGTCCCTTAATTATGCCTACTAGTCCACAGGAAGGTCTGCTACCACCTGTCCCCTCGCATGACCCGGCATGCCTGCGTCCTCCTGTGGACACACTTGGCATAGCACCTGGAAAGGTCACAGCACGCAGAGTTCGCATTTTATTCTGCGGGTGACAAGGAGCAAATGCAGGTTTGGGAAGAACCGGTGCCTTAGGGGACAAGGCGGGTTGTCCAAGTACAAACATGACATGGCAGAGGACTCTAGGATACCTTTGGTCATCACAATTCATTCCCCCACAGGTCCTGGTGGAATAGAATTCCACATCCTTCCCGCATCTAGGAGTCAATGGTTTTCTCTGAACACTTCCATCGAGTGGGACAGCTTGGTGGTTGAGTTGTCTTGTCACACGACCAGTTGTACCAAAGGAACCATGGTGAGAAGTGACGGGTCGCTTTCATTTACTTGCAGACCTGAGACCCTTCAGGGCTCTCTTTCCTTCTTGTGTGAAGAGTGAACTACACCCCGCAACATGGGGGTGGGGGGTGGTAGAAAGTGGAATCATGTGGGCACCACCCCCTTAACCAGCCACCATCCCTGGCAACGCTGAGAGGGTGTCTGCTCCATCAGCCTGGAGCTGAGACGCCGTGAGCAGCCCGGGCCGCACTGCTGTGCTGTGAAGGACAAGGACAAGGAGTAAGACAGAAATCTAGTTTCCACCCACTGGGGTTTGGCGTGGCCACCGCTCAGCCCGGCCTATCCTGACGGATGTATCTCCTTCCCTCCTTTCTTCCCTCTTTTCTCCACCAGTGATTGAGAACTTCCAGGGGGCCTGGGAGCCTAAGGAGTCTCCAACACCACAAAAATGCCAACCAAATCACAAATAAGACGGAGTCATAGCACTATGTCCTCGCCAGTGTAACCACTGGGGGTTCACATCACACCGCCGTCTGTTCAAACAGGACTGATTTTTCACAAACCCCCCTCCAGAAGCGTGGCATTGTAGGGAAGGGGACGCCACCTTCTCTCCTCAGCTTAGTAGCTCCCCTTCCAAGAGAAGAACCGTGATCTGCTCAGCGTCGCAGGGCAGTGCTGGGTGTTCAACGCATCCACACACAGCGCTGCCTGTGTCTTCAATTTTCTCAGTGTGCAAAGCGGAGTTAGACGAGACAGCCTCTCTGAACGTCTTCCTGGCTCCACGTGGCTGAGTGGGTTCGTACTGGACCCTTCCTGCTCCTTCTTTTCTGTCTCTTTTTCTTCTTCCTCCGGAGGTCTGGATTCAGAGGTCCACGAGGGGAAGATGGAAAGCCCACGCAGGCCAATGAGCCTTTCTCCTGAGCTCTCTTGCACGTGGTCAGTAGCCCCGGTGCTGTGCAAGATGTCAGCTCAGTGACACTGAAACTCTCTTCCCAAGATTTCCCTTCCCTCTGACCTGCTGAGTCTACAGGGACCAAAAGCGACATTTTGTGCCTGATCTGGACAGTGGAGGTGAGGCCGCCGATACACCCTCTGTGTCCTTTGCATTCTCCGGGGGTCGGGGAGGTTCGGCCCCCCTAGCTGAGACTTGTGGGTTCACCTGGTGGGTGTGGCATGGCCGCCAGCCCCCAGTGCCCCCCGCTTCTCTCACTCCTGAGTCAGGGGCTCATTTAGCTGGGTGCCAGGGCCAGCTCTACCCGCAGGACCCATATCATCAACGTGGGAGGTCTGGAGGTGTTGGGAAACCACCTGGGTGCCCACTTGTCCCTGCTAGAGAGGCCCACTGAACGTGTGAGTCGCTCCTCAGTTATTAAATACTTCGTACGTGTCAGGATGGCCTCTCGTAAGTGGGATGATAGAAGTAGCTGGTGCTGGAGTGTTTATTTTATGTTATGCAGTGTTCTAAGGGCAAAGCCTTAGAACGAGGCTTGGTGGAAGCCCTCAATACTTGCTACCTTTCCTAAGAGCTTCCTATGTAATATGCTGAACCCTCCCCATGCCCCTGGGAGTGGCGACTGAAATACTCCAACCCCGTGACCAGCTGCTGTGGGTGTTTTAAAGGTTTGCAGCTCTCCCTCTTATGCACAGACTATGCTGTGCAACAGCCCTGGGAACTTTCGGCAGCCAACGACTAAGGCACCCGGGGCTTTACAAGCAAGCCCCAGATGCTGGGTTAGCTCGGCGGCTGAGCACTTACCTTGCAATTGCAAAGTCTGGGGTTCAGTTCCCAGCCCCGGCCCTGGCCCAAGCAACCCCGTATGCGAACTGTGGTGCAACTGGCAACCACCAGGATGGCAGGCGAAGGTTCTCACCTCCCAGGCAGGAGGCCCCCAGTTTGGTTCCCACCCCATGTGGGCCCACATCCACCTGTGTGGAATGAAACCACGTCACAACTAATGACGTACAACTGTGGAGACTGCTCTGGGACCTCCCCCTTCTCTCTCTCTCTCTCTCTCTCTCTCTCTCTCTCTCTCTCTGTCACCTTATCTCAAGCAATAAAATAAGTCTTAAAAAAATAGTTATGTCTCAATTAACATTAGTTCTGTCCCTTTGCTAAGATGCTGAGGGTTGAGAGTCTACCAGACATAATCCTTATACTTCTAGGAGTGTGTAAGTTCAGGGAAGAAACAAAGATAGTCACCTGTAAAAAGGCAGTGGTTATAGGCATAAACACACACACACACACACACACACACACACATGCACAAATACAAACATGAAAGACTACACACACACAAACCCAAACACACAAGTCCACACACACGTATCGATAGCACAGCCTTACAGTGGATTTTCTACAGAGGCTAAAAAAGAATGTGATAAGAATGTATGTTCTAAGAATATATTTCTTAAATGGAAGAAATGAAAGAAACTTAACATTTTGGATATTTTTAAACTATATTCATGGACTTCTTTTTTAATGACAGTGGAATTATCTTTTTTGTTCTCTTTGTTACGTCTGTATAGAGTAGGAAGTTTAAAAACCACGTACATACACAAAACCTTATGCCTACGAGTGTTTCTAAAAGTATATTTATGTATCTCAGAAAATAATTGTAAAGATGATGCAGGCGTGAGGCTAATCTTTAGTCTGATGAGCAGAAAACAATTTCAAACCACAGGTCATTTAAGGATATTATAATAATATGAACCTTAAGTCTTTAGCAATTCCACTGTTCTCACTTTAAGTTTTGTTTTCTGATTACTGAATTCCCTGTGTTCTCTCGTTCTCTCCCTCCTAACCTTTCAGAACTTTGTGTTTTGTTCGGATTCTGCCCTGTCACCCATGGTCACAGTATTGGGCCCCTGAGGCCCAAACTGAGGTGGAATAAACCCTCTGGAGTCCCGGGTTTGAATGACTGCTTTATCGTTTACTACCAATGGCCTCGGGCAAGTCACTTAACCTCTTTGAGCTTTGGTTGTCTCAGATATACAAATGGAGAAAATAATATCTAGTTCACATGATTTTTTGTCAAGATTAAATAGGGTCACATTTGTGTGGCACTTAGCCAAACACCGGGAAAGGTGAAAATAAAGGAACAGGTGGATCCTTGGCTAATTGACATCCAGGGGCATGAACTTAGGGCACGTACATCTGACATGATCGCAACGCAACAGCTACACAATGTGGCCAGCAGCCAACTCCTCTTTTACCTCCTAGACTGACCAACTCACATTGTGTCACATTTATTGTCGGGATTATCGGTCGTAGTAGCAGCAGCATCATTTTGGTGGAAACATTTGAGAGGAAATCATAGACTTTATGACCTTTTTATCCCTTAAATTCATAGGTGTCTCCTCATAGCATAGCCTGAAAGTCACCCATACCAGTTCCTAGAGATCTCCCAATATGTTTGCATAGCTCCTGAGTCCTCTATCATATGGATAAGTCAGGTCATTTAGGTTATTTTCTTTTCTTTTCTTACAATTACAAGTAACCTCGTGTGTAGGTATTTGATTTCTGTATCGCCAGAGGTACTGCCTGTCTGACAACAGAAACCATGCAGTAATTTAAAGAGGAGAAGTTCAATATTAAACATTATTAAGCTACCCTGGGAGAATAACACGTAGATGTAACGAAAACTCTAGAAGCAGAGATGGCAAACTTTTTCCACAAAGAGAGGTAGCAGCAGATATTTTCGGCCTTGTAGGCTGTGCGTCTAACAGTCACTCCACACACTGCAGACTATATTTAAATACATGGGCTTGGCTGCGTGCCAATACAGTTTTATGTACAAAACAGCTGAGGAGACGGATTTGGCCAGGAGGCCACAGTCTGCCAACCCCTGCCCTAAAGAACCCCCTGGGGCTGAGTGACAGCTCACCCAAGGAAGGGCACCATCGGCAGGGGAACGCTTCCAAGGAGGTTATAACCTAATTGCAGAAGGTATGGTCACAACTTAGAAGGTGGCAGGGAGTTTGTTCCGTTCCCTGGCCCAAAGCTTCCCACAGTTGCCAGGCAAACAGTAGACAACCCTCTGATACATACACATATAGAGCAGGCCAGCCACCTCCCTGATACCCCTCCACCCCAATACTTGGTACCCCTACCATGTTGTGGGGAGATTGGGAAGGCATCAGGCACTCTGCCCCACCAATTCCCATCACCTCCCCACCCCCAATACACACCATTAATGGACACTACAGCTGGGAGCAAGTCAAAGCAAAACGGGGCACCCGGAAGGAACCACCAAGCCCCTTCCTCCTGCCCTGTTCCTCCAGCGCCCTCTACTGGCGAAGCGGAATATCGTGCTCTAAGGAGAACCGCTTAGAGCCCATCCATCCTCCCAGAGCAGGTTCTCAAGGGTAAAACCGCAGCTCAGGGGCTCCTATGGGGAATTCTGAAAAGTTGGATTTGTGAGTCAACGAGTTAAGGTCCTACGAGTTGATGAAAAGTTTATTTCCACAGGGATGGATCGTCCTGCATTTCCCACCAACAATATAGGAGAGTACCCTGTTGTTACCATACCACTTCATTTACAGAGTGTTGCCAAACTTTTTGGGTCCGTATAATTATAAAATCTTACCTCTTCTTAGCTTGAACTTGTATTTCGTTTACTATTAGTACAGTTGACCCTCTTGTCATATGTTAAGAGTCATTTCTCTTTTTTTCTTGTCGTTGTAAATTGTCTGTTCATGTCTATTGTCCATTTTGCTATAGGGGGATACAATAAAGTCTTCACTCATTTTAAAGCACGAAAAAATAATCAGCCACAACTGCAAAATTACTTGTGGAGAGACAGTTTTGTAGCATTTTTTGTTGTCGGTTTTTCTTAAGTTAGGAACTGAAGTTCAATTTATTTCAGTATGTACCTCTTGTGGGCCCAGGGAGTGTAAAACATGGTTACAACGCTGAATACACTTACATCTTAGTGGGAAAATAGACATGTGAAATTGTTTGGGAGATAGTAGGACACAGTGATTAAAATATGTATTAGGAGACCCATAGGCTTGGGCTCATATTCATATTCTGATATTGCTATTTCAACCATTAGCTCTATTGTATTGAGTGGTTCACCTTGTACACAGCTCAGGTGGGAAGGCAAATCAGTACAACCACTTTGGAAGACCATATGGGGATTCCTCAGAAAATCGGAAATGGAGCTACCCCATGACCTGGCAATCCATTCCCTTCTGGATATCTACCCCCTAAACTTGAAAACCTTAGTCCTCAAAGACATAGGTACCCCAGTGTTCATCACAGCACTGTTCACAGTGGCTAAATCATGGAAACAACCAAAATGCCCTTTGATAGATGACTGGATAAAGAAGTTGTGGTACATTTACACAATGGAATATTATTCAGCAATAAGAAAAGACGAAATACGGCTAGACCTTGAGATAATTATATTAAGCGAAAATAAACTAGACAGAAAAAACAAAGAACCAAATGACTTCACTCATATGTGGACCATAAAGCTGAAAGCAACAAAGAAACAAAATCTCATGGACACAATAGTTCAGTGGTTGCCTGAGGGTAAGCGGGGTGGGGAGGAGGGAGGGGGAGCTAAGTATATGGTGATGCAGAGAAAGCTCACTCTGGGTGGTAAACACATATTGTAACACTCACACAAAGTAATGTGTAATTGTAGACTTAGAACCTATGTCATCCCAATAAATTTAACAATAAAAAAAATTTGACCAGTGGTTCACTTCCATCTTTGTGCCTCAATTTCTTAAGTTGGAAATAATACGTACCTCATAGAGTTATTATAAGGACTATATGAGTTTGTACATAAAAAATAACTAACATACTACTTTAATTTCAAATAAAATTTGAAATTAAAGCTCATGTCTAAATTAAATATAAAATATTTAAATATATTTAATAAAGATGCTCAACTCATATGCTAAAATCTACCACATCTAGTTAAAAAAAGTTAGCAAACATGTCCCAGGAACCATAATCTGGAATATGCCCCCAAAGCAGCTATGTATCCACCTTTAAGAAAGCACAGGAACTTAATTTTGCCTGATTACAAATGTCCCAGGTACACCTTAAAGGAAATTTATAATACACATAAGCTAAATGGTAGCTAATCAGAATAATAAATAAAAATTATTATAATAATAATGACAAAAGTGATAAAGAATTTTGCAGAGTTCTATGGTAGCATATATATGCTCATTAAATTTTAGTTGAATTTAAAAGTGTATTATGACTGATGCAAATATGTTTAAACCATAGCAGCACATTGGTTTAATTTTTAAAAATCTAAATTTTTTCACATAATTTTCTTAATATTGATGAACTAAAAGTAAATGCTTAAACAGAAAAATTAAAAATATAGGAAGAACAAATCTGGTTATCTCAATTGTTAATTATATAAATAAAATATTAGTGTAAATGCAAGACTGTAGAATTGTCATCCATGGTTGGTTTTAAAGACTTTATTAAAGCAGAAAATTATAGGTCAATTGATTTATTTACTAATTTATTTCAGTCTCAGTTCATCACCTAGTTTACACTGTAAAATAAAATTTGAAATTAAAGCTCATGTCTAAATTAAATATAAAATATTTAAATATATTTAATAAAGATGCTCAACTCATATGCTAAAATCTACCACATCTAGTTAAAAAAAGTTAGCAAACATGTCCCAGGAACCATAATCTGGAATACGCCCCCAAAGCAGCTATGTATCCATCTTTAAGAAAGCACAGGAACTTAATTTTGCCTGATTACAAATGTCCCAGGTACACCTTAAAGGAAATTTATAAAATATAGGAAAATGAAAAAGAAGAAAAGTCACATATAATCCTACCACTTAGTACAGGGCTGTCCAACCTCTTGGCTTCCCTGGGCCACACTGGAAGAAGAAGAAATGTCTTAGGCCACACATACAATGCACTAACACTAACGATAGCTGATGATCTAAAAAATAAAAGGTCATAAAAAAAAAAATCTCATCATGTTTTCAGAAAGTTTACGAATTTGTGTTGGACCGCTTTCAAAGCTGTCCTGGGCCTAATGTGGCCCTCGGGCCGCAGGTTGGACACGCTTGACTTAGAGATAAATTTGTGTTGTAGCATATTCAAAAAGCTGCAATGAATAGTTACTGACCTCCTGGAATGTGCTGGGTCTAGTTTTAAGCGCTAGGACTCCTTGTGCCCCAGGGAGTGTGGAAGAAACTGAATCGTCAGTCTCCTCCTGCTCTGTATTCAAGACATGACTTGTAAAATGTGCACTCAAGCTATATTACACATGAAATAGCCATGCGTGTGATGTTCTGGAGACTTAGATGGCAATGCACAGCACTACTGAGAACACAGACCATAAAGTCTAAGAACACAAGACAAATACAATAGACTTTCTATTAACTGGAACTCAAGCAACCGGCAAAACCGGATTGCAGTTTTGCCAGTTACTTAAGATTTTGTCGGTTGCTTGAATTCTGGTTAATGGAGAGTCTACTTGCATTTACCCAGAATCTACCAAACCCCATGGGTGCCGGTTACCTGAGAGTCTATGTAAAATTTTTCTCCAATGGCTTTCACCTTTGCTTTACTTGAACAAGAGAAGTCTTTCACCACAGAAATTTTGACAATTTAAGTCCTTGCCTTGCTTTAAAGAAACACAAAGTACAAAACCAAACTCCCAACACATGAACGATCAGGTAATTACGATTTAAAAAATGGTCTTAGTAAAGAATTTGCTGCAATCACTTCTTAATTTCACTACATTAACTTGACTATAAGTTTTCATTTGAGTACCACAGTGCTTTAAAATTTTCAATTTAATTTACCAGAAATTCATTTGAAGTATAAATTTCTGAATACATATGGACTGTATACATCTCTAAATATGTTAAATTTTAGCTCTTGCTTGGGTCTGTGGAAGAATCCAGCTCAATGACTTCGCCATGCTGTGTTGCTAACATTCGTTCTGTTAGAATGCAACTCAATTAGATGGGGCTTCAAAACTTGGCTAACATTGCATTGATTTGCAGAATAGCTATCATGGTGTTAAGATTCATGTCTTTCATAATAGCTTCTAATTTTAAATCAGATCCTAAACTGATTTAGGTTTCTTGATAGGTTTCACAGATGGGTCTTTTCCTTTTTATCCTTTCTCCTGTGTTCCCATGTCATCATTGGTATGAAAAGCACTTCAGGGACTTCTTAAAAAATCTAAATCTAAGAGTATACGAGTCTAAAATGTGTCTGTCACTTTGCAGGCTTGTTCACCAAGGACATTTTCTTCTGGTCTATATTTAATTAAGTAAAAGGCAGGCTACTCAGCAATTGCCACTTTGACATCTTCTATTTAAGGATTGATTGCATTTTCTAACATTTGTGAGTGATATTAATATTCAAAAAAGAATCACAAGGGACCATCTGGAGTTGGACGGGGAGCAAGTATTCAATGAATAATTCTCAGAATGACTGCCCAGCGATTTTTATATGTTGCTAGTGAGAGTATAAATTGGTAGAACCCTTCAAGAAAGCAATTTTGCATTCCAAGCTTTGATTTATTAATTCCATCTGGGTATTTATCATAAGGAAATAACAAGAGAGACAAAGATGTTTGTGCAAACTTGCTTACCACGGCAATCGGTATGATGGTAAAAATTAGGAAAATCAAAATACTCCTCCATAGGAGTTTCATTAAATGCAATATTCCAGCCATATAATGCTGGGGCATAGATTGCTGGCTGCTCAAGACCCTTTCTCCTCTTTTTTTTTTTTTTTTTTTTTGCCGTTAATAAGAGCCTACGTTATTGTGGCCAGCAATATGCTTAGCAGAAACGACTACATTTCACAGCCTTCCTTGAAGACAAGGTTGGCCAATAAGATGTAAGCTGAAGTCCTTGGGTGGGTCTTCCGAGGGTTTGGAGAGCTGCCCGGACCCAGCTGTCTCGATCACTGACATGAAGGCTTGAGTTCCAATAGCCATTTGGGGACCATGAGAGAAAAGCCAGGAGAATTGTACTGACTGCAATTCTGACATCCTTGAGCCATTGTAACACAGCCATCAACCGCCTCCTTCCAGATGTCTCATTACGTGAGAGAAAAATAAGCCATTATAAGCTCATGCGAGGCTAACTCTGTTCATAGCAGCCAAACACAATTCCTCACTGACACACGTGAAACATTTCGCAACCATTTAAAATTGCCTTTCTGAAAAATGGGATGTAATAGTCAACAAGAAAGCCAGAATACAAAACTCTGTAGGTCCTATTTTGGTCTTAAATTAGATATATACCTTACAAATGAATGAAAAAGACCATAAAATATATTAAAATGTTAATAGTGGCCATCTCAGTATTGTGGGCTATTTATTACTGTGACAATTTACACTTTCCTATGCTTTCTAAATTTTCAACATTGAGAATTAAAAAAAAAAAATGTTTTAAAAAATACACAAAACACACACACACACACTCACACACACAATCAAAACCTTTTTCAGTGTCATACTCTTTTATTTAATGATTTATTTTATTGTTTTTGACAGAGAGAGAGAGAGAGAGAGAGAGAGAGAGAGAGAGAGAGAGAGAGAGTTGTATGTCATCGGTTTTCGACATGGTTTTGTTCCACGCAGGGGCCCTGCAGGGCAGGAACTGGGCTGGGGGTCTCCTGCATGGAAGTCCCACCCCTTTGAGCCAGGGGCCAAACTGGGTGGGGGGTACTGAACTGGGGGCCTCCCACATGGGAAGCACACCTCAGTTCAGCATATGGGTCCACATGGGCCAGAGCCAGGATTCGATCCTTGGTCCCTGAGGCTGCAAAGCGAGTGCTTAACTGGCTGAGCCATCCTGGCTTCCCTGTTTCATACTCTTTAACTCTGTTTCCATTCTGACTTATCTCTTTTGGTAAAACAGTATGAAACTCAGACAAAGAATCATGCAAAAGGATGTTTGCTACGATGTTAGTTTTGATACTGAAGGAATGGGAACACTAAATGCCCAACATTAGGAAAGCTTATAATTAAATAAATTAGTATATATCCACTTTATATTATGAATACTTAGAAATCATGACTAAAGTCTAAGAGTGAGATTTTGGAACTGGTTTTAGCGCTATTTCCATTTCCCTAAATATCCCTGCCCACCCCCTTGAAGCGGTAAAGGATGGGTATCAGTGGGATGGGGAGGGGGGTTCTCTCTGGTCTAGAAGGCATTTCTAATCTATTCTAGCCATGACTGAAATTAGATTTTTATCTGAGTCTACAGCCAGAAAATAGCTTTGTTGAGAAAGGCAGGCGATTTTTCTAAATCAAGAGCTGCTCCTGGAAGAGTCAGTTTTTCAGGTTCTGTCTGCCCACCACGTGAGCAAGACAAGGAAGGCATGGCGCCCTGGATAGAGAAGCCTGAGGTTCCCCGCTTCCTGCTCAACGGAAGCAGCGGCTGCGTTCTGTGCGCCACCTGCGTGCTCTACGCTCATGCGTGCTCTATGCGCATGCGTGCTTCAGAGGCGGCCATGTTGGAGGCGTCAATACGCAATGGCCGCGCCCAGCCAGGTACCCAGTTTTCATCTCTCCTTTTATCTGCAGCCTGGCGATGAAGTGGATTGGACACACCCAGCGAATGGAGGATTGAAGTCCGTAGAGAAATGTTCCAGGCTCCCATCCTTTGGAGGAACCATTGTGAGGGAATCCTGCCCAGGTCCCCAGGATCTCCCCACTGCAGTCGAGCCCCAGTGCCTCACAGCAGCAAATGAGCTCAAGAACACACCTTGGTTTAGCTTTTCCTTCTTCTTACTTCTGCATGCTCTGTCCTGAGGTCACTTCCCAAATAAATAACCTGTGTCTCCACCCTGACCTCAGGCTCTACTTCTAGGGCAAACCCACCAGGATGGATGGAATGTGGGCAGAAGTGAGAGAGAGGTACCAACTCTTCTTCCAAGTTTGGGAACCCAAGAACATTAAGAGGAACAACCCACTTCTGCTGGTATATTTGATCAAAATTTACTGGGGGAAAAAAAATTAAATAGAATAGTCATAAAAACATATCAGAACGCATGGTGTGAGTACTGTTTCGTGACACTCCTTTCTCCGCGGTACCGTATGTCCATGTGAGCACAGGATCACAATGTATAATGCATTTCTTCTGTGGATTGTGGTAAACAAACAAACATGGTGAAAGCCGCTGATAAAGGGGACACCATGTGAGGAAGAATCCCTGCTCTGCTGCAGCAAAATCACCCAAATATTTATCTTACAAAAGTGTAAGGCCATGGAAAACTACTTACAAACCATTGTCAAGACTGGGACTAAGAGTGGTGGGGGGAAATTTTATAAAATGTGGACTATAGTATGACTTCAACTAGGAAAGGAAAAAACTATGCAGGAAAAGACCAGAGTCATTCATTCATTTCCCAATTTATCCCTTGGGGTACAATCCTAAAACACTATTAGTAATAAAGAACTACCTAAATTAAGAGAATTCTCACAGAAAATAAGAGAAGCAGGAGGGGTCCCGGGATAGCTCAGCAATTAAGCGCTTGCATCATAATCAGAGCGTCTAGGGTTCGGTTCCCGGCCCTGGTCTGTGTGACTCCATATGCTGAATTGCGCGCACCTGGTAACCACTGGGAAGGCTTAGCAGCGAAGGTTCTCGCCTCCTGCATAGTTCCCTTCCTGGGTGGCCCCACATGCACCTGTGTGGAATGAAACCTTGTCACAACTAATGATGTACAACTATGGAGACTGCTCTGGGCCCTCCTCACTTCTCTCACTCTCTCACCTCTCAAACAATAAAATAAATCTTTAAAAAAGAAAAGCAGGAGACACAGGGCATGGGTTCTGTGGGTCTTGTTCCATGGTGCCTAGCAGTGGGTTTGCTACACAGAAAGCAAGAACCATAGTTGGATGAAAGGTAAGGGGGCACATGCTCACAGAGCCTCATTTTAGATGCGCACAGCCTTGCCTGGGCCCAGGGAGCAGGGGGAGGCTGAAGGATGGTCCTGCTTCCTAGGGCTCAATAGCTGTATACCTTCTAGCATTAGCTGTAGCCTCCCAGACACTTCAGACATTGCAGTTGCCACAGATCCTGCTGTTATTGTCCATTTAGGCGACAACTCTGTGTGATTGCTTTAAAACAAGTGTTAATTTTTTTGTTTTGTTTTACTGCTATATTGAAAAAGCAGTGTAAATGAATTGTTAATAAATTGAGTGGAAGTAATATGAGTACACGAGTCTGACAATGTGTTAATCATGGCTTCTTCTGGATAATGGGGTTATAGGAGGCACCAAGGTTAGTGGGCATTTTCAAGGCCAAAGTCTGTGCTAAATTCTCTGTCTATTAGACTTGCATTTTATTCTTTTTTTATTAAGGATTTATTTTTTACTGTTTCTGACACAGACAGAGAGACAGAAGGAGGAGAGCCCGGAGCAGTCTCCGTAGTTGTATGTCATTGGTTTTTGACATGGTTTCATTCTGGAGACTGCTCAGGGTAGGAGCTGAGCTGGGGCCTCCCCTATGGGAGGCACACCCACCTCAAGCCCGGGGTCGAACCAGAGAGCAAGAACCGAACTGGGACCTCCTGCATGGGAAGCACACTCCAGTTCGGCATATGGGTCCACACCAGCCAGGGCCAGGACTCGATCCTCAGTCCCTGGAGCTGCAAAATGAGCACTTAACCTGCTGAGCCATCCCAGCTTCCCCTGAATTTTGTTCTTGCCACAGGTCATGAAACAAGTATTGCTATTCTTGTATAACACAGAGGGAAACGCTTAATGATAGCTAGTAGTTACTGAGTAGTGATTATGTAGCAAAAATAATGCTGAGAGCATTACATGCACAGTCTCATTTAATTCTCACAACAACCCTATAAAGGAAGTCTATCTATTTTCCCATTTTACAGATAAGGAAAAGTGAGGCTTTAGAAAGTCTACTTATGAGGAAAGAGTAAACACAGCAGGTATGACTGCTACCACCTTGTCATCTCCAAGGGAACCATGATTGACCCTTGGCACCCCTGGGTCATGGCCCTTGCAGAGTTCTTGGTGTTAGTGATTAATGATTGTGTGCACCTGGAGCAATGAGTCATGTCCTGCTGGCTTGTTGGGTTGCTTTTGCATGAATAGCAAGACTGATGGTGTGCACCTTCTTTCCTGGTTGCATCCAGAGCTCTGGCTGCCATGGTAGAGAGTGTGGCATGATATGCCTGTGCCAGCTCCCCCCACATATGGGGGGAGCCCCCAAACCCCAGAATTTATTTATAAAACATTGTGTACTTGTTTAAACTTCAGTCACCTTCAAGTTACTCTTCGTTGGATGCAATACACCTATTGAGATGGTTTTTCCACAACTCAAAACACTTTTTGAATTCATTGAGTTTGATGCCTTTTTTGTGCTGGTGTTTTTGTTTTTTTTTTTGTTTCACCTCTTCCACATGGGCAAAACGTTTCCCTTTGAGAACTTTTTTCATCCAAGGAAACAAAAAAAATGTCACTCAGGGAGAGATCAGGTGAGTAGTGAGAGATCATGCTGGTTTTGGTCAGATACTGCTGAACACTCATCGTGGTGTGGGCAGGTGCATTGTCATGTGAAAGAACAAGTCGTCTGTT
Source organism: Craseonycteris thonglongyai (assembly GCA_004027555.1). NCBI lineage: Eukaryota > Metazoa > Chordata > Mammalia > Chiroptera > Craseonycteridae > Craseonycteris > Craseonycteris thonglongyai. The sequence goes on along the minus strand of PVKE010021276.1, from coordinate 5,106 downwards.
TACCGCAACTCAGGTCGTTTCTTCCACGAATCATGATGCAACCTTCTCAAAACTTCCAGATAAAAACTTGGGTTGATCGTTTGACCCAGAGGAACGCATTCCGAGTGTGCAATCCTTACATCAAAGAAAGCGATCATTCCAGGTCTCTTTTGGGTCCCCCTTGTAAAGGCCTTAGATCTGAGGCTTGCATTCCATGCATGTCCTCGTGCCTCCCTGCCAGAGAGAAAGCACATCTATGTGGCCTTAGTGAGCACCAAGTCATGCCTGATCGCTCTGGCCTTTGAAGATGCCCGTCTTTTTTTTCTGATGCTTTTGATCTATCCTTTGCTGCCAAAAATCCTACCGCAAAATGCCGTTGGCTTAATTGGGAAAGCTGGGATGGCTCAGCGGGTAAAGTGTTCACTTTGAAGCCCTGAGGACCGAGGATCGAATCCCGGCCCTGGCCCACGCGGACCCACATGCTGAACTGGGGTGTGCCCCCAGCTCAGTTCTTGCTGGGACCTATGTGGGAGGTTCCCGGCCCAGTTCCTGCCCTGTGCAGCCCTGTGCCCACCTGTGGAATGAAACTATATGGAAAACTAATGTCAACTATGGAGACTGCTCTGGGCCCTCCCCCTTCTCTCTGTCTCTCTCTGTCTCTGTTCATTTCTGTCAAAAATCAATAAAATAAATCTTTAAAAAAAAAAAATGCCGTTGGATCCTGTAAGTTTTCACTGAGTGAAACGTTACCCAAGACTAGGCCACTAGAACAGGGGTCTCCAAACTATAGCCCGCGAGGCCCTCTCATCCAGCCCATGGAGACCTTTTTATCTGAATAAAATAATATTAAATAAATAATTAAAAACAACATCTATGTTTTGATTCTTTTTTATTTGGACCTTGAGTGTGTAGTCAGCCCCCAAACTGCTGTTTGATAGTTAATGCAGCCTGCGGGCTGAAAAGTTTGGAGACCCCTGCACTAGAAGGTGGTGGTAGACACAGAATTCCAGCCCAGGCAGCCTACCTTCCCTGCTTGCTTCCCTAACCATCATGGTGCACCACCATCTACGCAGCACATAGCAGGCATGGCACCCAAAACTGATCAATGACTGCCCTGCCTTTGTTTTCTAAATCCCTTTTGATGACAATTATTTGATGACAATCCCTTTTGATGATGCATTATTTGACAATTAGAGGGAGAAAAAGCTTGAAAATGTCTGTGGTTAAGAGATAGGAATCTGAGAGTAGGTAAACTACAAGGAAGTAAGGTGGGGTGGTAGAATATAACAAAATGAAGGAGCAGTAAAGTTAAATACAAGGTAGTTTTAAAGGAGAAAATCTTCTCAATCTTGGAGTAGACAGGTTCATTAGATAGGACACAAAATCCGAATGATAAAAGACTCCCGTAGACTGGACCTCATCAGCATTAAACATTTCGACTCTGTCAAGACATTAAGTAAATGAAAAGGCACCTTACACCTTAGAAAGAATATTTGTAAAAAATATATCTGGGGGATGCCAGGATAGCTCAGCAGTTGAGTGCTTGCCTTGCAGTCACAAGGTCTGGGGTCCAATTCCCAGCCCTGGCCCGAGCAAACCCATATGCTGAACTGCGGCCCCACATCCACCTGTGTGGAATGAAACCATGTCACAACTAATGATGTACAACTATGGAGACTGCTCTGGGCCCTCTCCCTTTTTGTCTCTCTCTCACCTTCTCTCAAAGTATATATAACAAAGGATTGGTATCTAGTATACATAAAGAATTCCCACAACTTCATAAGAATTAGCAAGGGGTAAAATGTTTGAATAGATGCTTCACAGAAGGAGATGTAGGAATGGAAAACAAGCACAAAAAAGATTCTCAATGCGACTGATCATTAGAGAAATGCAAATTAAAATTACGAGATGTGACTACACACCCCCTAGAATGACTAAAATAAAGAGCGGTGATACAAAGTGACTGAGACTCTCATCTATGGCGATTGAACCAGTTTGGAAAAGAGTTTGGCTGTTACCTACACATGCACTGAGCATATAAGGCACCACTTCCACTCCTAGGGATTTATCCCTCCCCAAATGATGTGTCTACCCACATATTTGTATATTAGTGTTCATAGCAGCGTTATTCATAAGGGCTAAACCCTGAAAATGACCCAGATGTCTTTCAGCAGGTGACTAGCTGAAGGAACTGTGGCTCCTCATTCAATGGGCTACCACTGAGCAATAAAAAGGAACGAACTCCAGACAGCACCATGGATGAATCTCAAGAATATCACGTTGAGCAAAAGAAGTCGACACCAAAGAATGCCTAGTGTACGGTTACATTTATATGAAATTCCTATAGTTGCCTTGGGATCTTTGGGAATGATGGACGTGTTCTGTATCTTCATTGTGGTGGTGGTTATAGGAGGCTAGACATTTGTCAAAACTCAACAAACTACACACTTACAAACTACACACTTGCATTTTATTGAAAATGAGTTATACATCAATGATGTTGATTTAAAAATATATAAGGTAGTTTGATTAAAAGGAGAAAGGTCAATATTTTCAAATGTTGCAGAAAGGCAAGGAGAAGATAACTGAAAAAAAAAAGACCACTGCATTTGTCAGTTGAAGTGACTAGGAGTTTGAAGATGATAATTCAGTGGATCTGGGGTCAGAAATCAAGTTGTTGGGAGGTGAGAGGGAATGCTTGACATGTAGAACAAACTGGGCTGCTTTTGATCCATGGAGCCCTGGGCACAGGTCCACACATGGCATTTGCTAACCCTAGTGCAATAGCTCCCAACCCATTTAAATCCCAAACCCAGGGGAAGCCGGGATGGCTCAGTGGATCAGGGGCTCACTTTGCAGACCTGGGGACTGAGGATCAAATCCTGGCCCATGTAGACCCATATGCTGAACTGGGTGGGGTGTGCCTTCCAGGCAAAAGGCTCCCAGTTCAGTTCTCACCCCCCAACCCCTCTCCGGTTTGGTCCCCAGCTTGAGCAGGCAAGCTTCCAATGTGGGAGGCCCCCAGCCCAGTTCACAGGTGGGTGCGGCCCCCGCCCACCTGTGTGGAATGAAACGTGTTGAAAACTGATGACATACAACTATGGAGACCGCTCTGGGCCCTCCCCCTTCTCTCTGTCTCTGTCTCTCTCTGTCTCTGTCAAAAACAATAAAAATAAATCTAAAACAAAACAAAACACCAGAACTCTTATCCAGTAGCCAACTACACTGTTAATTAAAGATATTTTATAAAATCAAGTAGAAGAATTTAAAGATTCCCTTCCTCACTATAAGAGTTACTTTAAACAAATATTAATTGTTTACCCTCTCAGCCTTCACTAGGTTCCCCATCAGTTCTCAGCAGAAGGTTTCCCTTCCTATAAACCAAGACTTCCTCTCACATGGGCGTAAGATTCCTCGTCTATCTCCTCATCATCCATAGTCCTGCTCCTCTAGAGGCTGTATCCTGCTCCAGGTGAAAGTCCTCCCTGCCTGGACTGTGAATTCTGCCACCGCCCAGCATTGGGAGGGTTATTCCTCAGGATGCATCTTCAATAATTCTCTTGTCACTCTTTCCTTTGCCTTCACCAGGTGCCCCAAACCCCCAAAGGGATTTCTCCAACCTCTTTTTGTTGCCAAAGCTATCGACTTCTCGAGCGAGTCAGACCCTTCAGCCACAATTCCTTGATCACACTTTCCCAGCACCTGGCTTCTTTCTCTGCCCCCAAAACTTCCCTCATGCCAAATCCTGTAGAATTCTACAGATACATCCTTCCTAAGTTTTTGACAATATTTGACATGAGGGCCTAAGCGTTTCCTTATGGAATGTCTCTTTTTGGCTTCTGAGGAACTTTCTATTTCTTTCCTTCCTCCATGAACTGTTCCTACTGATCAGTTTTGACAGTCTGTCAAATGTTCTGGAACCTTCCCACCACCCCCTCCCAGTGTAGCCCTTCCCAACCCTAAAGTGCTTACGACTTCTCTGCAGATCCTGTTAAAAAGCAGATTCTGATTCCATGGGTCTATGTTTCTACATTTCTAACAGGCACCCCAAACAGGCTGATGGTGCTGGTCCAGGTGTGTGCTAAGTATAATAATAGCAAGATGTCAGAGAACCGAGCCTGCTTGCATTTACAGTCAAACACTTCAAACTCAGCCCCTCTACCTGTGACCCGTTGAATATAAAGCACCGGAGGATCACAATGTAAGAGACACTAAGATGAACATTCAATGAGGTTTACCCAAATCTTTATATTTTTTTTAAAAAGGAGCTGAACTGAACTGAGGTGGGAAGCACACCCCAGCTCAGCATATGGGTCCCCTTGGGCCTTGGCCGGGACTCAGTAGTTGGACCCTGGGACTGCAATGTGAGCGCTCAACCTGCTGAGCCATCCTGGCCTCGCTTATTTAATTTTTTAAGGGAATACAGTTTCCCTCAATATATTAGAGACTGAAAGGAAGTACAAGCCCTCAGTATAATTAGAGTCCATGTCCCATTAGAAACCAATGGAACGAGAAGGTGAAATTATTTGAGAAGGACAGAGTTCTGCTGAATCCTCAGGCTGGAAGGCACCTGACACAGAATCTTTTTTCTTTCTAGAATACGTATTGATCACTATGTGACAATAAGATTCAGTCACTTACGATTTCAAATAAACCAAACTTCCATCCCCTCACACATGATTGTTCAATTGCATCCACCGCCTTTTTTCATAGATTGTGCTCTTCAGCCTGCATTTGATTTTAGATTCATTCTCCCAGACTCATTCTGCTAAAGCCAGTAATTCAACCTTGATGAGAACTCAATGATCGCCCAGGAAGATAATCGTCACAGTGCTTCTGTGGCACGGAGTTTCGAAAGGCTAGCTTCTTTCTACCCCTTTTCTCTATGTATTTGAAAGATTTCTCCCACAGTCAGGGAATTCATTAAAGAGCATCATTTGAGATGCTATCTAACGAATGAGATGTCACAGCTATACTTTGCTATGGAATCGCCCATAAAAAAAGGCCATTTAGTGCTCAGCAGTAGACAGATACTAGATTTCAAATTTTTTTTTTATTATTGTTTTTGACAGAGGAGAGAGAGAGAGAGATACAGAGACAGAGAGAGAACTGAACTGGGGGAGCTCC
>PVKE010021275.1:8933-26786 GCA_004027555.1 Craseonycteris thonglongyai | reverse complement strand
TCTTTTACTTACGATTTGTTTGGAATTCTCTATTGCCTTCAGGATACAATGAATCAAAACTTCTAAGTGTAGCAACAAAGACTATAATCTGGCCAGTTCCTACCTTTCTAGCCTTATCTATCACTTTCCATAACTCATTCCAGTCATACTGAACTATCTGCTGGCTGTTTCACACTCTAGGGCCTTTGCATATGTTGTTCTCTATGCTTTGAGTGACTTTTTCTCACACTGACCCCCCCATGCCTCGGGCTCTTCCACCAGCTAAGACAGCAGAAAGGCATATTGACTCTCTAAAACTTCCCTTCAAATTAAAGTCTTCCCTACCTCCCTCTCCCCTGCACCATGTCCCCTGTATAACTCTATACATCTAATCATGCTTTATACTGCGTTTGTTCATGCAGGTATAGTCTACTAATCTCTGATTTTTGAGACAGTACATGTCATATTCATATTAGATTTATTCAATGATGCAGCTATTCAGAAATATTGAGTATTTTTTCTACTGTATGCCAGTGACTATTATAGACACAGTAGTTAACAAGATAGACAAAAATCCCTGTCCTCAAGAAGTCTATATCTTAGTAAAAGACACAGGCAGTAGACAAGTATGCCTGTAAATACATAGTATGTCAAATGGTAATAAGAATAATAAACCAGGATAATGAATTAGGAAATATACATGTCAATGCAAGTGAGATGAAGGAATTGTATATGTGGCAATCAGGGAAGGCCTCTGCAAGCAGATACCTGAAGTAAAGGAGATAAGCAACTACTTTGATAACTAGGGTAAGGGTTATTCCAACAGAAGGAAAATGTGTGAGGGTTCTGAGGCTAGAGAATACCTGAGGTGCTCAAGGAATTTTCAGGAGCCCAGCGAGGCTGGAAGAGGATAAGAAAAAGAAGGAAATCCATGAGCTCAAAGAGACATCATGGGAGGTATCCTGAAGGGTCCAATAGCTATGGTATGGGATTTGATGTTTAAGCTGTGTATGGTGGAAGTCACAGGAAGGTTCTGCACAGCTGTGGTATAGACAAGTTTTATTACCTTCAGTAGCTACCCTTAGTAGCTGACCTACCAAGGTACTCATAGGTATCAGTTAAATAATTATCTATTATGAAGGCCATTGGGCCAACCTAAATACCATTCTCAGAGCATATTTAAGTCTACATACCTTTTAATTGCTATAATTAGAATAAGATCAAGGCACACAAGTTTAATATGACAAGCAAAGTGAAGAGAGATGCATATTCCATGATATTTCAATCAGTGAGTTCTATTTTTTTTTTTCCTGGCATACACAGGAAACTACTGACTCATTTATAATATAATTAATGAGTACTTCATTTATATTTAATGAGTCCATTTTTTATCGTTAAATTTAGTAGGATTACACCGGTTAGTAAAAATTACATAGGTTCCAGATATACAACTTTGTATTACTTTGTCTGTGTGTTACAATGTATGTTCACCACCAAGAGTCAGCTTTGTTTCCATCACCATATAGGAGTACTTCTTATAGTCCTATTCTTGGGCACTTTGGATGAGGAAGAATCAAAGTAGAGGAACTTACATTTACTTTTATCCAGTTTATCTTATTTAATACCATCAGAAATTGGGGATATAGCATGCTATAACTGGTTCAACAAATACTGAGTTAGCATCTAATATAAACCAGTTCTTTCCCATGGGTGCCAGATAAATTTAGCATGGTATATCAGACTCCTCACTGAAATGACTTTCTTTATTTCTGTTTTTTGCATTGCCAATATTTAAAACAGGGGAGTCCGATCTTTTGGCTTCCCTGGACTACAATGGAAGAAGACAAATTACCTTGGACCACACCTAAAACACACTAACACTAATGATAGTTGATGAGCTAAAAAACAAACAAAAAAAGGGCAACAAAAATCTCAATGTTTTAAGAAAGTTTACAAATTTGTGTTGGGCCACATTCAAAGCCATCCTGGGCCACATGGTGGGTTAGAGAAGCCTGGTTTAAAACATTTTTTGACTTGTTGGAAAACAAACAGTTGACTGACTTGCTTTTTATAATGTACATAGATGGTCTCAGCATCTTTAGACCATTCTACTTTGTCTTCAAGGCAGTTAACACTTTCTTCTCTGGAACATAACAATGTCGGGGTGGTGTCGCAGTCACTGCCCATGCTCTATGTATTATCTCCTCCCTTTACTGTAGAATTGCATAAGCATTCAGAATGTGCTTCACTCCCAACATTCAGAACCTATATCTCTGGTAAAAAGTGCCTGGAAATTCATATCTCCCCTCCACACCAAACTGCAGCAGCTGGTTTAACCAGATTCATCCAGATGTACAGAATGGTCCCCTTGCCCCTGGTAGGCAACGTTCTGAGTGTGATCTACACTGTTTGCAGAGATTACCTGTGAGAGGGAGCCAAAGTATGCCAGGGTACTTCGCTTGACAGCTCCTCTGTGCTTGACCCCTTTCCATTTTTACACTCACGTTCTCACTCCCCAGTCACTTCTTTCTTGAAACACTTTTCCCCAAGTTGATGTGTGATAGAAACACATGCCTTCTTCCCATCTTCTTCATGTTCTTTTTTATTTTTCTGATTGACTTATTGTACAGATTTACTCTATTAACAGTCCTTCTCATAAAGCCACATTTTAATCCATCCTGGTTCCAGTCCTTATTCCTTTACCCAGTCCTCAAAAACATCAAAGGGAATTCACTCTATCTACCATTCTATTTATTCTATGAAAGAAGTTGGTTTCAGCCCAATGCTACAAGCTCTTAGAGAAACAGTGCTAAGCTTAAGTTATTCTACTGCCTTTTCTAAGTGCTCAAGCATCTTCCTAGAATTCTGGACCACAAGTCCATGATATGTAGCTAGTGTACAGAAACCCCTTTCCTTTTCTGAAAGCCAAAGCTACATTTTTCACCTATACTTCAGAAACTCCCTTTATCAATATCTATTCTCTCTTAAGACTGGACTAATGACAATGTCAAATACAGAATCAATATATCAGGGACCCAGTTTTAACCCTGACACACCCAAAGTGTGTAGTATTAGTCAGAGAACATATGTTCTCTAGGTCCTAATTTTATTATATTAAAAAAAGAAAGAAAGAAAGAAACACTGAATCAGCTTCACAAACATCCAGGAATAATTGTATGTTTTAGAGGAATATACTATATTCACTCAGAGGAGACCCACTCAAGTATAATTTTGGCTATTATTATTTATTCCTAGCCTATGAATAATACACAATATGGAAATATTCATAATATAGGCAGAAGAAAACTGTACATGATGATTACTATTATACAATATTAATTGCTTAGAAAAAGACTGGAAAGGAATATAGAATTATGAAAACAGATACTTAAGAGTGGTAGGATTATGAGCCATATCTTTATTCTTAGTAAGTTTCAGAAAACTTTTTAGAAATGTGTATATTACTACTGATATATTATTTTATAATTTTGTTATTTTTATGAATAATATATTATTCTTATTAAAGAAATTAGAAAGTTTCCCTTCAAATGCCAAGTCTTGTGCCTTTAAATAAGAAGTACCGTAACTACTACCTTCATCTCTGTATGTATCCTTCTAGGCTGTTTTCTATCTCCTTATATACATGTCGGTGCATATGGGTAGAAAGTGGTATACTGGTATTATTGCTGTTACTTTTTGTTTTTTAGAAATATTATTTTCATATATCTTTTTTATTTTTCAATTACAGTTGAAAAATATAATACAGTATTATATTAGTGTCAGGTGTACAACATGCTGATTAGACACTATATATACCCTGATAAATCCAGTACCTGTCTAACACCGTACATAGTTATTAATTTTATTGACTATGTTCCCCATGTTGTACTCTACATCCCCAACCATTATGTAACTACCAATTTATACCTCTTCACCCCTTCCCCTTTCTCATTCATCTCCCCCATCAACCTTGTAACCATGAAAATGTTCTCTGTATCTATGAACTTGCTTTTTTGTTTGTTTGTTTATCCAGTTCTCTAGATTTCACATATAAGTAAAATCATATTTGTCCTTCTCTGACTTATTCTACTCAACACAATATCTCCTAGGTCCACCCATGCTGTTGTAGATGGCAATGCTTCATTCTATTTTACAGCTGAGCAATATTCCATTGTATATATGTACCACCTCTTCTTTATCCATCCATCGATAGACATCCTGGTTGCCTCCATATCTTGGCAATTGAAAATAATGCTGCAATGACCATATGGATGCACAGGTACCTTTGAAGTAGTGTTTTGGGTTTCTTTGTATAAAGACCCAAAAGTGGTATCAGTGGAACCTTTTGGTGTTTTATCATAGCCTTTGTTTTAAAGTCTACCGGTAATCTGTCTGGTATAAGTATTGCTACCCCAGCTTTTTTCTTTTCATTCTTTTTTTTTGTTTCTATTTTTTTTTTTAATATCTTTTTGCATCTCTTTACTTTCAGTCTGCATGTGACTTTTGACCTAAAATCTTGTTTTCTTTCCATTTGCTCACCCTGAATCTTTTGACTGCAGCATTTACTCCATTTACATGTAAAGTAATTGTTGATAGATATATAGTTATTGTCATTTTATTATACATATTTTTATCTTGTTTGCCCTCTTCTTCTTAAAGAACTCCTTATACTACTGGCTTGGCGATGAACTCCATTAGCTTTATTTCTTGTCTGCGAAGCTCTATATTCATCCTTTAATTCTAAATGACAGTTTTGCTGGGTAACATAATCTTGGTTGTAGGTCCTTGCTTTTCATCACTTTGAATATTTCATGCCAATTCTTTCTGGCCTGCAAAGTTCTGTTGAGAAATTACCTGACAGTCTTATGGGAGTTTCCTTGTAGGTAACTAACTGCTTTTCTCTTTCTGCTTTTAAGATTCTCTTATTCTCTTTAACCCTTGGCATTTTAATTATGATGTATCCTGATGTGGACCTCTTTTAAGTCATGTCATTTCTAGGCTTTGGTTGTGTGTTATGTAAGAACAACAGGTGTACTTAGGCATCAGCTGGGTCTAGATTTGAGTTGTGGTCCTCTTATAGGTTTTAATTATGTCAGCTAATTCCCCTTTTAATAACAACTGTATAATGTTTTAGTGAGAATTAGAAATATTATCATAGTATAATAATAATTATTAAGAACTTAGAATATTGCAGACACTTCATGCATTATCATTTTTTATCCCAACAGTTCAAACTGTTAAAATCCCTATTTTACAGTTGATGAAACAGAGGGAAAGAGAGGTTATGATACAGTCTTTAGATTATAAAACTAGCCAATACTCTCAACCTTTATGCCATACAGTTTTTCATTGGTCCCACAGAAACCAAGTGACACTGAGTTGTTTTACAAGTGACAGACGTTTGTACATTTTTTAAATTGTTGTTAGTTTTCTTATTATTGGGATATAACCTCAAACATGAAAGAAATTAAATACATAATAAAGAGCAAAAGAACTAAATGAAGGAGATACATTGCTTTGTCACTGGCCATGTGCATGCACACTAAATTACTGTGTCCTTTTGATTGATTTCAAGGCTAACAAAACAGTAACTGGATAAATGTCCAAGATGGGTAGGCTTATGAACCCTGATGCTGTGGTCTCTGCTTTAAAGACACATTTGTGGCTACATCCAGAGGACAAAAGCATTTTTAGTCTATGATAATATTCATTAATGAGTTGGAAAAATAACTCAACTGAAAATAAATAATCCAACTCTGTAATACAGGTCTATCACATATTTGGATATTTTTAGTTTGCTGTTGCCATAGTAGCTATACACGGCATATACAGGACACTAGTGCTATGATCTACCATAAATGTAGGAGTGGATTTCATTTAGCGTTATATCGACCTTCACAATTACCAGTCTTGTTAGTGGCCTTGGAGTTATACCTTCATTAAAAATAATATAAAGCAACATAATTTATCATATTAACTGTTAACAGTACATAATTTATTACTCACAAAAAAAGTTCCAGATTGACACCTGGTAATGGAGAAGTCCTTTTTTTATATATATGAGGGGTGTCTGGAAAGTACACAGCCATGTAACCATTCTCATATACATACATATATAATATATAATAGAGCAAGGCTGTGGGCACCTAATGCCAAGTATGCAGATTAAGTCAGAGAAATTAATTCAACTATTAGAATGTCATGTCAACAAAATATTTGATCTGCAACAAATTTTTACCATTTCATCTTAATGCTTACATACCATTTACACATGTATCTTAGACTATTGTTCAAAATGAAATCCAAAACCTTTAAACCTTTAAATGACTAAAAATGTTGCTCAACTCTATTCAAATATGAACTAAGGGCAATTTTATTAGAGGCTATATGCTTATGAATACACTTGAAGTTGAGAATGTAAGGTTGAAATCACTCAAGAAGTACTGACTGAAATATTTTCAATCTTAAAAGAAATAAAAAGCAACCTATAAAAAAAATCTTCTATTAAAACATACATTATACAAAATAAGAGCAATCACTCTAGTAGTATTTGAACATTAATGGAGTCCTTTTACATGTAAACTGGAATTACTCGCCAGAAAGAAATCAAAGGTTCAGAAACTAAAAATGTGCTTTTAAAAAAATATATAAGCATATGGGTCTTTTGTTTGAAACAGCACTCTCTAAAGCTAAGAGCATCTGACTAATGTACTATGCTTTTCCAAGTTTAAATACCAGAGGCAACTTTTAAAGTTTCTCTTTTGCTTAAAAACTTATATGCTTATAAAAACTTTATCTATCTTGTAGGCAAATATAAACTGAAGCAGGGACTGCAGTTTGCCACTGTTCAATCATGTCATTAATTTATATTTTAAGTATCTTTTTCTTAATGCACCTGGCATCATATTTCTGGCATTAAATGCTGACATGTATTGGGAACAGAGGCCAAAGAGCCCAAAATAGACAAGATGACTCCTAAACATTTTTCCTCAAAGGAGCTTTCAAAATCAGAGCTCATCAGTGCACCGAAAGGTTTCAAGATTATTTTTGCCAATAGCCATTATTTTTCACATTATTCTAGGTTATATTTCATGTACTATCCAATTCCCTAAAGTGCTTATATCCACTTGGAGTTTTTCCAGAATTCCAAGTTTCCGTCAACCAAGATAATTTAGTAGAGTGTACCAAGATCAACTGCTAGCTCTCCTTGGCTTGCTTCCTTTAAGAAAGCAAAGGCTAATGAAGAGAAAACTATGTCCTATCCCCTCACTATGTTTCACTCCTTCCTCCTGCCCATTTCTCCAGGATTTATTCAGTCCAAATAATGTTATTGTTAAACAATTAGAGAAAAAATACTAGAAATTTCTTCATGCTTGAGAATGAACCTAACTAGCTGTCACTCAATTTTGAAAATTTCACAGATTATAGACACATTCTATTATGTTCTCTGCATGAAACATCTGAAGCATATTGAGACAGGTTTATGGTTCACTTTGTCTTTTCTTTTTCTTTTGTTTTGTTTTGTTTTTAGCCAAATGTGGGGCTGATGATCATTTATAGTACCTAGTGTTCAATATTTTTCCTCAAAGGTCACCATTTTAGATTTTAGGTCAATAGAAAGCTTCTCTTTGAATCCTGAATTTGCCATCTGTTTGGGCAAATCATTTCACTTCCCTTAGTTTCAGTTTCCTTGTCTGCAAAATGAGGAAAAATACCAATGTCAGAAAAATTAAATGACCTAATCTATAGATAGAACTTAGTTTCTGGAATGCAAGTATAAATGTTAGCTAGTCTTATTTCTAAAAATGTCAGAAAAAAACTTTCATTCATGTCAACATGATAAAAACCGAATAAATGTCTATACTTGATATACTTTAGATTTAATATTACTTCAAAAAAAAGAAAAGAAAAGAAAAGAAAAGAAAAACTACTTTGGATCACATGGATAACAACAGAATGTGGTTTCCCTGAAAGCAAAAACAACAGTTCTCTCGTGCCACATTTTATCTTTACAGCCTTTCCATGTGGAATATTCTCTTTACATATAGAAAGAATTCCAACCTCTTTAATACAGCATTCCAGGCGCTCTTCAATAAGACTTTGGAGAGCACACACATCTTAGTTCACCCTCCTGCCTGTATAGTAGCCTGGACTTTGGGCAGGCTTGACTCCACCACCACCTCCAGGAAGGACTTCATTCACCTTAGACATCATTGTAGTAATTTTACCTTCCTTACTACAGCTTTAGTAGGATGGGATATACAACTAAGCCAAGAATTGAAATTTTAAACTATAATGTTAGTTTCAAGGCTGAGTGTGTGATATATGTCAGCTAAAATAAGATGAAACACATAACTTTGATCAGTGAATTAAGACAATCATTCTCATGAGGGAAAAATGAGAAAGCATGGAATCTTGTTATTCTGACAGCCATTCTTTGACAAAAAAATAGAGTTCATTATAGGGAAGTATTATATAATGAGAACCTGGAAGGTAGAGCACAGATTTGTATGGCAACATAAGAAACTTGTTTTTATTTTTTGGTTGATATTGTTGAATCATTGGGTCAAACTTACCTGGGATATACTTAATACATTTCTTTTAGTGTATTTGAGCTTCCTTTTACTTGCAGTCAAAAGTTTATGTAAATTCACACATGCACTAAACAGTTTTCTTGAGTTACTAGTATGTCCTATGAGAGCTTTTTCACAAACATCCTGGTCCTGCTAAAATTGGTGGCTTGCCACTTCCCAAAGATGTCCCACGCACTGTTATCTTTGTGTGCTTTTTGAATAGTTCCCTTTATCAAAAATGCCTCCCTTCTTTATGCTATTAAGTCTTCCAAATACAGTTTAAGTATATTCCCACTCACAAATCTTTTCACAGATTATGCCACAAATATAACAACTTGAGTTTCTCTCTATCTCCCTTTCTCCCCACTTGCTATTAGTCACTTGTGGGTAGAGCTGATGCCACTTAGGTCTTTGAGTCTCACCACCGTACCTAGCACTAGGCCTACCTTTAATACTTCTAACTACTGACTTTAATCAGACCAGATGATTGGGCTACATATTTAGGAAAAAACATATTCACAGTGGACCTATCTGTTGCTGATGATAAAAAATTAATGTGATTTGGACATTGATGTGTTAGGGACTATGTTACAGGGTTTTATATACTTGTGCATTATGCCATTTCATTTTCATCACACACTTGGGTTTCTTATCCCTATTTTACAGATCAGGAAAATGTGACTCAGAAATATAAGTATCTCACCTCAAATCACATAGTTTGCAAGTGAAGACCCCAACATCAGAATTAAGGGTGAAAGTTTGTAATGGGGTAAGATCACTCAGTGGGCATCTACATTTATGCCACTGCATTTCAAAATCTGGCTGTGATGGTCTATTTAGTTCAAAGATCAGTGCAAAATAACATTTAGCTCTATGCAGTCTTCTGCAATTTAACTGAGCCTGGTTTAAAGAACTAAATCTTGAACAGAGGAAATTCAGTACAGCAACCATGTTAAATGCCCTAAAGGAAGAATACTGTTTGAATTTCTATCACAATTTCATTTGTAAAACAAGTATTTATTCAGTGCCTTTATGTGTCATGCTGTAGTCTAGGTGCTTGTATACAACTGTTACTCCCCAAAATCACACCCCACATACATTTATCGATGCAGGACTATTGGAAATTTGTCTACACATAAAATACTAGTATACCAAAAGTCAAATCATAATAAAGTATTTTTAAATATGATTATTTCATTTTTGAGATATATAAATAATTACACTATTTGTCTAAAATGGAAATATCAATAAAGGTTGTAGTTTTATGTAAACAACCTTTACGCTAATTATGACAAGTAATTTACAGAGGTTATAGGTAGAATTGCTTGCCATTTTCCTTTCCTAATTGCCAGAAGGAGTCAAATGATAGAATTATTAATGGAGGGGTTTTTTCTGGTTATATCAACCATAGATTAAGGCAAAATTTCAATACAATAGTGAAAGCAGAAGATAAAAATCTGTAACATAATTTTGATCCTCAAATGGGAAAGGTCTAACCTCATTATTTCCGTCATATTCCTTTTCTTGTTTTTTCCTAAAATTTCTAAGAAGGACCAGAAAAAAAGAAATCAACATCTGAAATTCTTATTCCTCAGAGAATTGGTTATCTAAACCCTCTCTTGAAAATCAGGCTGAAAGATACAAGGAAAAATTTAATAAATGTAAATTTTAGGATATAATTAAATCTTACACAGAGGAAGGGAAATTAAAGAGGAAATATATTCAATAGTTAAAATGTAAGATCAGGAAATATACGTTAACAAAAAAACATTTTTGTAAAAAAATTGTATTGCCACCCAAAACATTAGTTCATCATCAGTAGTGTTTTCCCCCCCTTTCTCCTAGCTTTAACAAACCGCTAAGCTTTTATTTTGAATGATTTTGATTGCAAAGCTGCTTTTTGATTTAATCACTTCCTCTGGAAAGATGCCACTTACTTAACAAGGGTCAGAGTGTGATAGGGGAAAGCAGAATGCACATCTAGTCAGAAAATAGATGCCAGTCACACAGCAAAATTGAGTTTTATATGCACAGATTTAAAATTGAACAAAATTGGAGTCTCTCAAAACTAGATTTGTAGAAATAATTTCCTTCCAATCAAAGACCAAGGTCTGATACTCCTCTTTTGATGATGATATCCAAGGTACTGTAGATTTGTTGCTCAGATCTAAATAATATTCCCCAGAGGAAAAAAATAAAATTATCAAACAACCTTAACATCATTTCTTCATGCCTAAATGCACAATTTTCTTGTGGGTAATTTCAGTCACATTGTAATGAACTAAATCTTAAGGGAATGGCTTTCAATTTCAATATTAAAAAAAAATTACAAAGAATACGAAATAATGGTGTTGGTGAGATGAGAGAGAAATGGGGGGTGGGGGGTTCAAAAGCAGCTGGAAATGATTTTAACTAGAATACAATACTTGGAGGAACCTTTTCAATACATATATTGGTGGGGGGGGGGAAGAAAAACAAAAACACCAAACCTTTAAAGTAAGCTTATGTTTCACCTAACAGTCTTACTTCTAGGGATTTATCCTAAAGAAATAAGTGAGAAAAGCTCCTAGATATGTACATATTTCCATCTAGTGAAATACTATACAGCAGTAAAGACAAACCAACTATTGCTACATACCTGAACAAGGATGAATGTTGGACATACTAGCCTGAGAAAGAAGTAAATCATAGTAAAACACATCCAGGGCGGTTTGTTTGTTTGTTTGTTTTCTGTTTTTATAAAATTCAAAAAAGCAGGCAAAACTAAACACACTAGCTTGGGATAACTAGATGACAAAATTATCATTGAAAGCAAAGGGTCATTAAAACAACATTGAAGATAATTAAATCTTACGAGAATAAAGGTACTCAAGGAAAAAACATCTACACAGCTAAAACTTAAGGCACAGATGTGGAAAAAAAAACTATTATTACTTGAAATTGTGTTTCTTCTTTCATAAGTGACATCACAGTCATGATATAAAATATACATTCAATAAAGTGATTTTGAAAAACAAACTTGTCATCTCAGGGTTTTAGGAAAAAGAGATCCTCCCTATTAAAACATCCAGGGAAAACAAAATTTATTAGAAAAATATTTTTGTGAGAAAAAAAAAAATCTATTGATTTTTCCCCAACAGGTTTTCTCTACTAGCTTGCAACAGGAATACTAAGTCGTTTGTAGAATCATTCTTGTTATAGGTAAAGGGATCAGAAGATATATAAAAAACATAATGGAACAGGTAATGAAAGGGGTTATCTTGTAGAAGCATATTTAAAGACATCTGCAGTGTAAATAGTTCATTTGTCTTTATTGTACTATACAGTAGATGTGAAAGGTCTAGACAGATTCAAGCCTAAAATACGTCTAGTCTTGTTAGTACCACACATCATTTGAAAAACAGCAGTAGATGGAATAAAAGCAGGACAGAAAGATATGAAACAACATTAACATCAGGGGTTAAGTGCTCCATATTAAACAAAAGAAGAGGCATAAATGAATATAAATGCAATGGGAATTTTCAGGACGGTCAAGTTAGTTTAAAATACCATTATGAAAATATAAAAAAGAATATGAACTGGTAAATTACAATAGAAAAAATATAAGGAGATAAAATTTTACTTTAAGATATAAGTGGGAACTTAAACTGCAAGTAAGTGAAGTCATTATAACTAGTAAGTTTTAAGTATAACCATAAAGTTTTTAATTCTAATTCTAATAATTAAAGTGGCAGTAGAACTCATATCAAGAACAAGGAAGGTAAAAAAGGTAACAAAAACTCATATAACGGTGATCATGTCCACGCAGTTTTGGAATGGTGTAAGATGAAAAGCCGGAAATAGAACAGGAATAGATAAAGGAAAGTAAATAATGACAAAAGAAAAAGGGACTTGAGGAGAGTCACAACTTCAGTGTAGCATGAAATTGAAACATGGCCAAAGGATAATACGAAATCCTGAAAAGGTAAATGGAGAAAGTACAAAACCCACCAAAAGGCTAAAAAACAAGGCAAAGATGAAAAGATTTGGGGTGATTCTGAACAATTAAGTTAACAATGTATCGTTATAATTTGAAACATACAAATGAGAGCAAATGATTGAACTCTACAAAGAAAATAAATAGTGAAAATCTCCAGAAAGATTTTTTTTTTTTAAGCTGAATAAGGTGAGATGAACATCTCACTCAGACACCAAAGGAAACACATGGAAACATATTTGCTTGTTTTAATAGTAGGTCAAAGAGCAATGGAGAAACTGCAGAAATGCTTTTGAAAAGATAAAAGTCCAACAGAAGGCTGAAACAAATTGGGAGTGGGGTGTGGGGCAGTTCCTGAAAGACAGTACGGCCGAGGCCACTTTTCTCAATTATTTACCTCGTTCTGAAGTAACTTATTGGAAATCTGACACAAAGACTACTTCTAAAGAACACAATATAAAACACGACTTAAAAGTTCCATGTTTTTAAATGGAAGCAATAAACCAACTCAAAGAGAATCAGATGCGAAAAAGAATAAAAGTCTATACACAGAAATGGCCGAAATATTATTGCGCATCATAATTTGAGACAAGTTAAAAATCGGACCAACCTGTCACTGGCGGTTCCTGATGCTCCTAGCATACACTGGATATTTAAAATATAAAATTCAATGAATTGTTGGCATTACTGGGCATAGAGTACTCTAAGCAAATTCACAAACCCCATCCCTCCCTTGTGTATATGACTGGACTTTAATTTTCTATATTGTTCTAACTACATCATGAGCTGATCTAGATAGAGTAAAATAGAGAAAATGTATAAAAACTAAAATGGACAACATAAAAATTGCAAGGGAAATCTAAAGAAACAAACGCACCAACAATGTATTTTTATTTGATGAAATGTTCACCAAAAAAGTATTAGCAAATAAGAAAGGTAAATAAACATACGAGATGACAGTGGGAAGAACTAGGAGAGGTGAATACAAAAACATACCTTTCACACTTTGCTAAATTTTGTTAAACAGTTGTTACCTTACCAAGCTTGTTAAATTCAAGACAGAGTTCTTTCAGACATAGCTTAGAAAATAGAGGACAGTCGAAATTCCAGTTAACATTTTGAGGTCCTGGAACTCAACCGCTGAAAAACTGCCTGAGGAAAGACCCCAGAAAATGGGGAGAAAAAAAAAAAAAAATATATATATATATATATCTCAAATATCATACATTAGTTTGATAAGAAAAAGCCTGATAACAGAAATGAAAGGATGGCTATAAATCATGCCTAAAATGAGTCAAGTCTCTATCTTTAAGTCCATAAGCATCATTTTGAATCATTTTTCACAGGTTTATATGAGCTGTGTAGAATACCTCAGTGGGATGGGGTCACTACTTTTACCCATTAGTTGGAAGAAACTGCTAAAACTCCTTTTTAAATTTCATAAGCCTTGGGGACGCTGGGGTGGCTCAACAGGTTGAGCACTCATCTTGCAACCACGGGGTCCAAGGATCAAATCCTGGCTCTAGCCAGTGTGGACCATTATGCTGAACTGGGGTGTGGTCCCCAGTTTGGTTCTTACTAGGGCGAGCTTCCCACATGGGAGGCTCCCAATTTGGCCCTCACCTGGGCTGCTTCCCATGTAGGAAGCCCCCAGCAGGGACATGCCTCCCATGTGGGAGACCCCTGGCCCAGGTCCTGCCCTGTGCAGACCTGCACCCACCTGTGGAGTGAAACTATAGCAAAAACTAATAACATACAACTATGGAGACTAGTCTGTCCATCCTTTCTCTCTCTCTCTCTCTCAAAAATAATAAAAATAAATCTTAAAAAAAACTGTTTTTTTTTAAATAAGTTTCATAAGCCTTGAAGAAAGCTTTATTGAGAATAGACAGGCATTGCCACTCAAAACTTGCCTGAGGAGTTGAATGTAACCACACATTCATAACCATTTAATCAGGTATTTTTGATTCCCACCAGGTCGTTTGGGCACGATGGACTATGGACTTAGGACAAAGCTGGGACTGGAATTCAAGTGGCTTGACACTCATTCCATGACTCGTTCTGCTTTAACACAAATAAAGTCAGGCAACAAGTGTGAAGATTCATTCTTTGAGCACTAAATCTAGAGAGCTGTGTATATGAGTAAAGAAGATTTTAGAGAAACATGACTTTAATAACTATTTAAAAAGCATTCTCACATACATTTAATTTATTGAAATGATTCTTATAGCAACTTTATGAGATATATAAAAAGGACACTGTTATTCCAATATCTTCAACAAGAAAATAGGGTCAGAAAGGTAGAAATGTTATTCAATTTCATCAAGTGCATGGCAATAAAGATTAAAACATACATTTCTCTAGAATTTTTAGCTACCCCAAAATAATGGACTGCCAATTTTTACCCATTCCTATCTCTAAGCAGCATATTAATTCTTAAACAAAACAGTATCTTACTTTGAAGAATTTGCATGTGTAGTATTTTAAAAGAATGTATAATTGCTCTAAGCAGGTATTTAGTTTCAATCTGCACTACTGAAAATTTCATTTTCTGTACTTAGAATTTAACCATTTTTATTTTTCTTGGTCCAGAAAATAAACCCCCCAGGTTGACATAATTATCAAACACTAGACGGCCCTATTCTTTGAACTCACCTCCAGTTCACCCCTCCTCACATGGTCACTTGAGTTCTCACTCACACACTTTACGTTTGTCACATATTGCTATAGCCTTCAAAGTAATTTTCTTATAGCACAAAGAGTTTCTTAAAACGTTACAGTATAATCTAACAACATTACACACTGTTTAAGAAATACAGAAAAGAGCAACTTGCTCTTATTTGCGTCTTAAATGCCAAACCCATATACAGCAATACAGTTTTATGGAGTGCAGTTTTTTCCTTTTTTTCTCTTGGCATTAGACATAACATTACTTTTCAGTGGCATAAATTGAAAACAAAATCACATTACCTGACAAATTTTCAACAATTTGCCAATACTAAATGTTACTGAGTCCATTAGTACTTGTATTTTTAGTTCACTATATTGGAGGGTTTTATTTATTTATTTATTTTCTCTTCTACAGCCATTGGTAAAAGAAAAATGCAAAATAAATGAAAACTAGTTTCATCAGTTTATAGAGAATATAGTTTTTAATGTTAAAACAAGCAAACAAAATTAAAAATCTTGCTTTTCCTTTCCATACTAGTGTTTTATAAAAACTTAATAGAACAGGTTTAGAGACAGGTTCTGAAATTACCTCTCCGACCATTTGGAGAATTTATAGACAACCAAATATATACAAAAAAATTTAGAGGCTTTTCTTAGACAAGAATCCGCTATTCTTTATTATTATTATTATTATTATTATTATTATTATTATTACTATTACTATTATTACTTGAATACAAGCTTTACCATCATATGCTGGAATGTACTTAGGAATTAATTATTAAGGGCAGTTACTTCAGTGAAATGGTGACACCATTAATACAAACAGTTGAGGACAATGTGGAGGTGATATGATTTGGATAAATTAAGATGCAGTCAGAATGTAGGGGAAATGGAAAATGTGGGTCATGTACATGATCTGAGTTTTGCATATGACTGATAATGGTCTAGGTAAGACAGCAGGTATTCAGTGTTTGTCACGATAGTGGATGGATGAATAGGTGGATATGTCAGGACACTCAAAATGGTGAATTCCAATGAACAGCTGAAAAAAGGTATAAACTAAATTTATGTTCTTCTGTGTTACGACGCTAAGCAGAATTTTTAGGGATGACCAATTTCAAGTCTTAAAATAATCCTCAGACAGCATCGTGAAAAGGAGGCAAATACAAGAGTTGTGATGGTGCTGCTCTAACAATCATTTTTACTAAATGTGAACTAAAGTGTTTAACCTGTAATATTTACCAAGACCAAGAATCAGTTTGGGAGAGGGGAAGCTAGGTATTTTGATGCAGGAACTATGACAAATGTCTTCCACGTACAGTACAGATACATTGTACAGTCTCATTGGGTTCCATAGAGAAAATGTTAAAAATAAACTCTTGGGAGAACACAGTTCAGATATAACATAATGTGTTAATAGGACCCATAGGTACCTTCTAAGACTGTAAGTTCCTTGGAATGGTAGGGGGCTTAGTCTGTTTTTCAGGTTTGTGTTTTCTAATACTAAATTACAACTCTAAAGGCACCTTCTTTAAATACCATTGATTAAGTAAATCCAAAATAACAGGACACACGATTTTTAGATGGCATTTTTAGGTTTTCAGGAGAAAATTATATCTACACCTTTATCCTGCCTAAAGGAATTAAGAACAATCTGGTTAAAGGTAGAAAGTATCACCTTAGCATCACAATATAAAGGAATACTGCAGACAAGGAGAAAATGATGTTCCTGAAGTGCTAAAAACTTAAACCGGCGCAGAGTAAGCTCATATAATTGACCACTCAAAGAAGTAAGTTTCCAATTCCAAAGCACCTATTATTACAAAAGCAATCTATAGAATTCATTTAACTTAAGTAGACAGTCATTCTTGTTTCTACCTATTCTTTTTGACTGAGGAGAAGCTGGACACTTTATTTATATGTTTTCTTGTATTTCCTTTTTATGTTAAATATTCTTAATTGTATTTTGGTTGTAATTTTTAGAGCTGATTTTGAAACTCTGGGAAATCAATATGTATTGACCTTAATATTTTATTTAGAAAGCAAATTTCTGTTCTTGAAAATATGGATTTCAAGAATAAAAGTTAATTTTGACTTGAACACACACACACACACACATTTATATATTTATACACAAATACCTTAAATGAGAAAGTAAAAAGGGTGTCTATGACACCGCTGGTTTGAAAGTATACTCTGCACGGGAAGCCAGGATGGCTCAGTGAATTAAGCAGTCATTTTGCAGCCCCAGGAACTGAGGATCGAATCTCTGGCCCACGCAGACTCATATGCTGAACTGGGGTGTGCTTCTCATGCGGGAGACCCCCATCCCAGTTCCTGCCCTGCTCACCTGTCAAAAACTGATGACCTACAACTATGGAGACTGCTCTGAGCCTTCTCCCTTCTCTCCTTCTGTCTCTCTCTGTCTGTCAAAAACAATTAAATAAATATTTTTTTTTATATCTTTTTATATTTTATAGAGAGTAATTGTTTTATCTTCAGTGCATATTTATTTCTATTTTACTCTTGACAGATAGAGAGAGAGACAGAGACAGAGACAGCTAGAGAACCGAACTGTGGGAACTCCCCAGTTCAGCATGTGGGTCCTGCCTGGGCCGGAGCCGGGATTCGATCCTCGGTCCTCGTGGCCTC